>WEKX01025960.1:1280-41164 GCA_013390025.1 Pitta sordida
AGGAGAAACTCTTAGATCATGGCCTGGATAGAAGCATTTTATGTTAGGTTAGGAACTGGTTGGACTTTCACAGTAAAGGAGATAAGATTGCATCCCAAACAATCTTTTCTGGGCTTTCTCTGCACAGTTTTAGGGCAGAGCGCACCCCAGTCTGTTCTTAAACACCCACACCAAGACCTAGCTGTGAGAGCTGGGCTGTGGGAGACTTCATTTTGGAGCAGAGTCTTCATCCTAAGCACTGAAATTCAGAGAGGAGTTCTTGAAGAAGTTCATGAAGAAACAGGGAGAAGTTCATGAAGAAACAGAGCACAGAGTTCGCACTCTCGGTCCCCAGTGTGGAAGACTTCCATGTTCATACACCCTGTTAACAAGCTTGAGGGGAAAAAAAAGCTGACTGTTTCTGTTTTAGCTATTTAGGTAGATCCAGGCTCTTAGCATCTGACAAAGGAATAAATATTTTGTTCAAAATGGGAGAGCTTCAACTGGAGAGACCAAATTTTGTTGGAGCAATATAGTCGGATGACCAGGGTGTAAATGGATTATTGTCTAACATTCACATTTCAAATGGAGATTAAAAAGCAGGGCAGCACAGGAGCTTTCTCTCTTGTGGATGAACACTTCACCCAGGGGTCCTTTCTGGGCTTTATATGAAGCTCACAGCAGCAACTGTGCCCCTACTTGAACCTCACAGCTGACACCAGCATAACATTTTCTGGTCTGGGGATCTCCATACAAATTTAACTGCTGAGGTGTTTGGTGGCAGTTTGGTGTTTGATTATGTCCAGCAGCAAATGTAGAGAAATACAGGTACTTCAGGGATTAGGCTGACCCCAGGCTTTGGAGCTGAAACTGGTAGCTACCAGCCCATCTGACTTGTTCAGACACGGGTAGGATGGGGGAAAATAATTTTGTATTTTTAGAAGGTAAAGTAATTACTAGAGGTGTGACGGTAAAGTGACAACTCCATTTAAGTGAAGAGAGGATGGGACAGCTCAGTCAAGATTTAAGTGAAGATCAGTGAGCTTTATTACGTAGTGTTCAGTTACATTTCTGTGGTAGAAACTTGCAAAAAATTCTCCCTCCATAAAAAAATGCAATCATTAAGCAATGTATATGTTATGTTCCCACTGCAATAGCACTTTTGTCTTATCAATGCCAAAGAAAAGATCTGCATTATGACAAATCTACACTATTTTCCCAGGAGGGAGTTAGCATGCTATTAAAATGTATGCTAATTTTTGTCTTAATTCCCAAATATTTGCTGTTTTTTTTTTTCTTTGAAAATCTGGGATGAATTAACTCTAATCAAACAGTAACATGGATGCTGACTTGGTCTGTAGCTTTCAGATAACTTCCGTGATAACTCTTCTAATCTAAAAATCCTCTGAGATACCTATCACAAAGTTGTGAAGCTGAAGGGATGAACTCCTAACAGCCCCAGTTTCCAGGCCCTTTGAGCTCACAGCATTGTGGAGAGAATTGATGTTTGATGAAAGTTGAATGTTTCCCTCATACAAACACCACATCCATACTAGGAAAAGACTCAATTCAGTAAACCAGTACTCCAGGAAAAAAGTTATTAAATATTTAGGTCTATCTTAGAGCATCTTCTGAGCTTATTTCCTGCATCACAGTTAGGTCAAGGCTATCCACAGCCATTGCCTTATCTGATCTCAAATGCCATTAGGAAAGATTTCTGAGTTCGTATGCCAAGACCATTGAATTCTGACATTGTTTAAAACCTATATAGAGAAGCCCCAATACTGAAGGAACCAGAATCATCATTATTTTAGTCCTAAGAATATTGATTTATAGTGGTTGAAAATCCATTAAACATTCTGAAAAGACGGATTCAAACCAGTTCAATGAAGAATTGAACTTGAGGTTCATTTAGCATATTATTCCCTTCAAGTTATTTCAAAATATTTAAAATATTCAAGAAAAGTTATGTCCCCTAAATTGTTGGAAAGTTTTTTGCATTTCTGAAGCACAGGTGTGCAGAATGCATATCTTTACCCTTTGTACATCATTGACATTGCTTTATATTTCTACATTCAAAATGCACTGAAATCCAAGTTCCCCAGTTGTCTCTCAATATGTGTATACCACACAGTCTAAAAAATTGATGTTACTGTTGCTAAATATTAAATCCAACTTAACATTTACTCTCTGGAAATATTTATACCAGCAAATAGATTTTTTTTCTCTTCATTTATGGAACATTTTGCCTAATGAGCTAAAACTTACTGATTAATTTTATTTTACTGAATAGAGATATTCATATGCAAGGAGACTTATGTTGTTAAGTGGGTAAGCCTGGTAACCAGGATTCACTGAGCCGAGAGCTAAAGGCTATGTGCATAGCAGTATAATTTAGCATTTGGTCAATAGGTATAGGATCAAAGGACGTTACCTATTGTGAAGACAGCAAAGAGTAGTGAGAAAAGAAAAACAGTGTTGTATATTTTCACTTCTACCTTTTCGGGTTTCTTTTCTGGCAGATACATTCCTGACTGTGGCACATAGTTGTCCTAGGGTGGTGTGTATATATTCCATATCTTTGTGTTTTGGCTTGTGAATACCAGTCCTTAGCAACACCAAGGTNCATTGAATTATAGTCATAAAGTTTAATATCGTTTTAAAATTCTCTCTCCAATTCTAGTGTCCACTTGCTAAAAAATTAAAAATTTAGAAGGACAAAGAAACAAAAAAATGCCAGAAGATCAGAGAAAATGCCTTACAGTGACAGTTTATACTATTGAAAAGAAACATAAGACATAGCTTCACAACATAAGATTATCTCCTTTGCAGGAAAAGAAAAAGCTGTTAATCAATCCTAAAAGTGCAAAGTCCTGATTATAATACAGAAACACTAAACACACAGAGGATGAGCAAGCCAGTTCCTTGGGACTCATATGCTAAGGCTTTCCCTCTGAGTAAGTTTCTGGCCAGTTCTTTCTGCTTCATAGACTTTTTAAGTGGAAACTCGCATATTTCCAGGAGAACCTGACCACAAATGTAAATTTTTGGGTTTTTTAAAGGTGATGGGAGATTAAGAGCTTGAGAACACTGTGCCAGATTCATAATGGATGGAAGTTTGCTATACAGTAATTACTGATTGGATAGCTGAAATGTAGACAAATTACAATCTAAATTGTTTTTTTTTTTCAATTCATTACAACATGAAAAAGACAGTTCACCAACTGTGGTAAGGATACATTCAACTGTCTCTTTGAAGATTGTTTCTGTGTAAAAGTGCAAATTAAACCTCATCAACCATGGAGAGCTACTATTTTGCATTACCCCATAACATTTGTGATCCAGGATTTGACATGATGGAAGGAGAAGACTAACAAATCTTAAACAAAAATCTCTTTCAGATGAAAGCAAGATTTAAGTCTGAGTAAGAATCTTGGAATAGGAAAATTGGTGCTTGGGAACTAAGTTAGGCTTCTAGGCAGTTTCTTGTGCTTTAAAAGGTTAGACCTAAATCGGAATTTTTCTAAGTAACACATTACAAAGCTTAAAGAGTTTGTAAGCTGAAGCCTCAGATGAAGTTTGCTTGAAGTGTTTTGGGACCCTTTGTAAATTGACATCAAGGAAGCCTACCACATCACTCTTTACTCCCTTTACTACTTAGCATTTTGGTAATTTTTAAACCTGTGTTCATTTTACACTGCTTAAGAATATATATCCCTGATTCTTTTATTGTTAAATATTCAGTCCAGCTGAATATTCTTTAGATAGATACTTGATCTTTTTAGAGTAGTATAAGAAAAATTAACAGCATTGAATTGCAGACCCAAGTGATTTATATATTTGAATTCCTGACCATGTTCAATCTTATTACAGGGAGAGAATTGTTCATCCTCCTGTTTAATTGCTGTAAAAATACGCATTTCACTTCATTTTGTCTTACAATAATGTCTTTTTGTCTTCTGTTTTTACAAAAAACCAACTCTTTTACCATGGTTTCCCAAACATTAGATGAGTAGACTCCTCCATACTCTCAGAATAGCCCATGGATGAAAATGCAGGCTCATCATCAAAATTATAATTTAGAAAAATCATTTTTTCTGTTCTGTACAGTTCCATAAGCCATGCTACCAGAACCTGCTGGCTCTTCTAGGGAGATAGTGTTATGAGTAAGATCAATAGCATTACTACTTTTGACAGCTTTCAGTGTTTTGTTCCAAAAAGAGGGAAAGTAAAGGTTTTCCCAGTTCAGAATGGTTATTCTTGTATTGACGCTTCATCCTCATGTCAGTCTTTGTGCTCCTTTCCTTGCCCTCCTCTCCCTTATTTTTTCTAACCAATAATAATACAGAAAAAAGCTACAGATGATTCCCTACTAAAATGTTGGCCATGAAAAATCCTTGAGGTACTCTTCAGATATTTCCCCCCACTCTTTCTTTTGCCAATTATGATGTACTTAAGATTAAAGTGTGATTTTTTTCTTTGAAGAAGAGATGAATGTGTTTTCCCACTTTACTAATTACAACATGATATATGAGGCAGAAAGCCTTGCAAGAGGTAGCACAGCATGCAAGCACAGATGAATAATAATTAGGCTTACATGTTTTAAAAATTAAGATTTTCTTAGAAGGCTGTTATTTGAAAATGTTAGTACTGTGTGTAAGTGCAGTTAATATAAGTGGGCTTTTTAAAAAAATCCAATAAACCAAGTCTTGCTTGTAATGTAGGGACCTCTACTAACTCTCAATAAATTCAAAGACTTCCACTGACTTCAAAGGGAATTGAATCAAGCCCCAGAAAAAGGATTTGTAGAAGTGATTAGTGTCAAGGCTTTGTTTTAGACATAAATTGTAACTAACCAGAAAAAAATGTTTTTATTATAAAGATTTAATATGCATCTGGGAAAAAGAATTTCTCTTCCAATTACTGCAAGACATCCAACACTGAGGCAGAAAGGAAAGTCTGGTTGCTTTGTTACAACCTACGATTTCTTCATTATTGATAAGTTTGTGGTGACATTCAGCAATACAACAGCATAATAGAACAGCAGTTGTGTTACCAAATTGTACATCTTCAGGAACATTCTGGGAGAGAAGCTTTAGAAAGATGACTAACCAAATTATGCAAACCTATCTTTTCCAACAGGGCATAGGACAGCATGTATCCCTAACTTCAGTCATCAAACATTAAGAAAAATAAGGAAAAACCACTTGCTGTCCCCAAGTGAAGTCTCTATAATAAATCACCTTTATTCTTACAGCTAAGTATTTCCATTAATTATGAAGCTATTCAGCATGGCAGACTCTGATTGCACCCAAGTAGGAGCACTGGACACACTTGGTTTGGCTGTGGCAATCTGAATTGCCCTTCTGGCTTTAAGCTGCCAATTCTCTGAATGCATTATTTCATCTAATTGGAATTAGATATTCCTCAGTTATGAGCAGAATCCTCACTGTTTCTGTTTCATATGTTGTATCATTTACCTCCTCATTCTCCTTCAGTTTAGTGTGGATCCACCGAAAGCCTCAGTATTATCTTAACCTCCTTACTCTGCAACCAGAATGATACTCAGAGAGAAACATGTAGTTCTCCATAAAGATTGAAGGGTCCATCAACAATAAGTAGGTTTTAGAACTAGGAGCTTCAATATTTATTGCTTTAAGCCAAGCATGCCGTTCAGCATTACAGAAGTGGTTGCTTGGGAGTTTCTTAACCAAGACACCTCAAGAAATGTAGAAGATACTAAAAATGCTGTAAAATATATATATGTATATACAAGAGCAATCAAGGCAACATTTGTCATTATGGAAAGTTCACAAGTTATGATTTATGGGTTTAATTAGTGAAAACTTAAGTTGCCAGTATGGACGTATTCAGTTTGAGATCTATGGAGGGAACTTCTGCAAGCGTTTTATAAAAACCGAACTCAACATTAAAGTAAGGATGTCAGGCACTAATACTGTTTTAATAGTGGCAGAACAGAGTTTAGAGTATTCTTTGCAGAACACAGTGAAGCCTGGGTTGTGACATGCGGTGTTAGAGGCACCCACTCTAGCTTAAAATAGCACCTTTCACAACTGCTCAGGTACAGCAGCTGGCAATATATGAAGTGCAATTCTCTACAGTGCTTCACTTATACTGTGAACATTTCCAAATCCTTAGGGATTTAAGCATAAAAAAGGCCTGGAAATATACTAAAAAACCCCAACACATATGATAGATATGTACTTAAGTTGCTATGTTGAAATCCAAGTTCGGATCTCAAATTCTGGTGATGTGTCAGTTTGGGATATGTGTTCAGCTTAAAGATAGAAAAGTGAGAGGTGAGGAAGCTGACCAGACCGCTGCAGCCACAGCAAGTAGCTGGCAGGGTCAAACACCTGTGTTTGAACCTGAAAATGCCAGAGGTGCCCACAACTTTGTATACGCTTTTGTTGTAAAACCAAATTGGCATAATAGTTCTTGAATGCATTTGTTCCTAATGTGATCTCAAGGAACAGCGTGACACAGACAAGTAAACTGACATACAAAAGCTTTCTAACCACCACCTTCCTTCAAAAGGAGATCTTTAACTCTGTTGGGAACCAAGGGCCTCTAACTGTTTGCAGTAGGTTATCTATTGATTTTAACTGCTTAAAGTTTAACAGAGCTTTAGTAAATTTCATATCGATCTATCAAGCTTAATCATTATTGGGTTTATAAGTTCTATTAAAACATATAGTGTTCAGGTGTTCCAGTCAATACCTATATACTGTTTTCAATTAACTCTCTCGAAGGAAAAAAAATAAATTCTCGGGAATGTATAACTGGATATTTATTTTGCTAGCCCACGTCTTGACTGCTTATGCAACTGACCAAATCAATTTTTAAAACAATGTAACACAGATGCAAATTATCACTGAAATTCAGGACGAGTCTTCTAGTATTAACTGCTTAAGGTTGCACTAAACACACAAAGTAATGCAAACACCAATAACCTGTTTTAGTTCATCCCCAGTTTCATTTTCTCAAAAGATTAGGGGGTACACATTTTTGTTTGCACTGCATTGTGGATTCTTCATAAAAAGGCTTCTGAGCTTACCACGTGGAATTACACACTGCAGAAGTTCTGCCAATAACAGGAAAGAGATTTGCTCAGCATATAAAATATCTGCATGGCATGATGGAAAGAAAGCTTAATATAAAAAGATTCATTGTCAAAGTTTTTTTTTCAGGTACCACACTTCTTTGCTAATTTTCATCAAAAATATTCTCCTTTGTTACATAGATGGGAAAAAACATCCTTTTCTCTCATTCAGGACCATAGTATTGTCAAAGATCTTTTTTTGCAGTTTATTTCAACCAAAGTGTGGCCTGCCAGTTTCACATCAAGCTTATCACAGCTGGTACAAATCATTCCTGTCCATCACAGCTGAAGTATACCTCAGTCATCCCCTGAAATCTAGAGAGAATTCTTTAATCATTTTACGGCTTCTGCTGGTGTTCTGACACTGCAGAACTATTAAGAAAAGGAAAAATTCTGAAACTAGGTCAGATGCATTGTTGGCATAATAAATCAGTTTGTTTAAAACCTGATTTTATACTGCTTTGCAGTTTTGAAAAGTGCTAATGGTACATGCTCCAAACTTCAATATTTAAAAAGCAACTCCTTCCTATTTTTCTCATTTCTCTCCTCCAGATTATACATGTTTTGAGTTCCATGATGTAAACTGCCATAGGCTGCTTCGTAATTGGATAAAACTTCTATTCAGAGGAGTTACTTGGACAATTGTAGTGAAGAAAAACCTGACATAATCTGAACCTAGATTTTAAAATAGCTATTTTCCAGAAGAGTATTGTATTCATAGGTAAAGTGGGCAGCACATTTAATTTAGGTTATGTCTTCTGTATTTGCAATTTATCTATTCAAGTTTTGGGACTGACAGTTTTAACCATATGAGTAAAACAAATGCAATTTTAAACCTACAGTACTGTTTGCAATGAAAAGAGATGTCAATTTGGTTTATAAGCCTGGAGGCAAACCTTACCCCCATTTATACACAGATAGAAAGTGTACTTGTCTAAGTTATATGAAAAACTTTGTGTTGCAAGAACAAGAAATTAAACTATCATGGAGTATCTATTTCTTAAGTAAGTCAAGGAAAGAAAATATAGAATATCCACAGAGTTTACAGTTAATCCTCTAAAACAGTGATTTTGCAAAGATTTTCCCCCAGTTTTTTTTAAGAGATGAATTACTAGATTTTGATTGCAAATACATCAGACACATGTTCCAGTTAATCCATGTTACTTAATTTCTACAGTAAGAAAATGGACAAAACAGGAGCTTGATTCACTAGTTGAAGGTCTTCTTAATTTTCTAAAGGTATTATTAGGCAGTAGATTACTATGTTTTTATTGTTTTGCATACATATTATAATATCTCTCCTGCAGTTGGCAGTTGTTCAATATATTTATGTTCATTTAATCCGGAGGTAAAGTGAACAAAATTCTAGAAGTTGCATCCCTACATGTTTTCTGTGGGAAGAAGTTGACCAAACTACCCAGATCAGAAAGCCAAAAATTAAACTAACAGAAGAGCCAACAGTATTAATGAAGATTATTTGCCTCTTCAAGGAGGCATTACTTACAGCAAGTACAGTTGGCATGATTATCTAAGGTGGCTCCCCTCTGCTGCAGGGCAGTGTCACCTTTCCCAAAGAAGGCATGTCAAAGCTGTCTGTGCACTAATGCAGACTTTTGTTTCAAGCTCTCTGGAACTGAGGCCAACCTCCACAAGCACAGAAGGTCACACCAGGCTGGTAAGTCTGGGGCATGAGCTGGGGGTGAGGGATAGGCACTCTGCTGCTATGCACCCACCAGCGCTGCAGCACCTACCTGGAAAGGCCAAACCCAAGGGAGCCTCTGTACATGGTACAATCCCATCCTGCAGCCTGGCACCACCCCCGACACTCATTCCACGATGTCCAGCACACACTCATTTCTCAAAAGGTGGATGCTATGAGACTGCTGAAATATTGAATTATGCATAAAATATGCATATTAAGTAATCAACAGTAAATAAAAGAAATACTTATCTCCAGAACAGAGAAACCTCTCTCCATTATTATTGTCAACTGCTTAAATCCCATACCCGCTCCCCAAATAAACCAGGTGAAGATTTAGATTTTTCTTTTTCCCCAGCTTGAAAATCTACAAGAGAAAACAGACTAGCATGAATATTGCCTGCAAAACTCTGACATGCTGAGAGAAACTCTTGGGACTATGAGCAGCTCATACTGTGCCGCCCAAATAAACTGAGTCATCTTCACTCTAGAAACTGTTATCTAATTCAGCCTGCATGATTTGACCTTGGAGTTCATAAAAGTACATTGGAAAAGAAAGATCTCAGTCTATAAACACAATAGAAAATTTCTGAGTTTTGAAGAAAAAGCTCCTTTTTTCTCTGGAGAAGAAATAGGAACAGTTTGTGAGAGCCTTGTGTTTGCACACAATTGCTATGACACCAATTTTCACTTTATTTATAGATGTACATGTACAAGTGTACAGCATGTTTTACCAGTAAACAACAGCATGTCCTGAATACACTGACCCTGCCTGCAGCAGTGAACTCTGACACAACAGTAGGTACAGAATGGTTCTACACTAAAAGGTGGGCAGAGTGCTGGAGGAGCAACAAGGCTAAGCTCATGATTTACACCCTCACAAGTAAGATTCAAACCACTCATCTGCAATCTAAAAATGCTTCCTTCAGCACAAGATATTTACCCATTAATTAAATTTGCAAAATGGGTATATACCACTGTTATATACTATTCTGTATACATACATAGCCTTTTAATTTAACCCAACACAGGCCATTCTTCTCTTTTTTTTTTTTTTTCAGGAAGACATACACAGAGATAAACCTCAGGGCTAGGAAGACTTTTTACTAACGAGCTAACCATTCAGAGTCAGTTTAAATGAGAGTGTATCTCACCTGGTTTGGATTTTTTTTTAAACAAGCTTCCGGTGCACAGAGATAACATAATAAGGAATGTTTGGAGTCCTGTGAATAATTTATTCAAAAGCTATTAAACAATTCCTCTGTTGGTGTGCTTCCTAAGTTGTTACATATATTTAAATGCTAGCATCGCATTTGTACCTGTGCATTTTTCTTCAATTATTCTTTAGTGAGAGAACATTTGCTCAATGAGAGAACTCTGTCAGAAGTTATGCCTGAACCTCAAAAGCATGACAGTGATATACAAAATGGACTACATAGTTTAAGCAGAACCAGAGTTCTTGAAGTCAATTATAAAGACACCATTACTCGTTTCTTTTTCAAGTCAGAAAACAACAAACAAGGGACAGAAATGTTTGGGAGAACTACATATTACCCATTGAAGAAGGACAGAACCCCAGCAGTTAACCAAATATTATCCAGATGGCAGCTGGTATACTAAAGAAACCAGAGCAGCAATTTCATCCAAATAATACAACAATTAAGCTTAGAGCCAGACCTAGAAAGTGAAAAAGTTAAAGGAGAACATCACTAGCACGAATAATGTTCACAGGTTATTCTGAGTTGGAAGGGACCCACAGGATTATCTAGTCCAACTCCCAAGCGAACACCCACCCAGAGATCAGGCCCACAAACATGGAACCACGGGCAACACGCTCCATCCATCCAAGCCTCACACCATCTAGGCCATGCCACTGAGCACCAGTCTTCTCTTAAACACCTCCAGGGATGGCGACTCCGCCGCCTCCCTGGGCAGACCATTCCAATGAGAGATCACTCTCTATGTGAAAAACCTTTTCCTAACATTCAGTCTAAACCTCCCCTGGAGCAGCTTAACACCCTGTCCTCTTGTTCTGGTGTTGTCAGCCTGAGAGAAGAGATTCATACACACCTGACTGGCTGCAACCTCCCTTCAGGTAGTCACCTCTGAGCCTCCTCTTCTCCAGGCTGAACAATCCCAGCTCCCGCAGTCGCCCCTCACAGGGCTTGTCCTCCAGTCCCTTCACCATCCTTGTCGCCCTTCTCTGGACCCTCTCAAGCAGTTCAACATCCTTCTTAAACTGGGGATCCCAGAACTGGACACAATACTCAAGATGTGGTCTGACCAGTGCTGAGTTCTCTCAGGCATTTGCATTTTACAGAAGTTCAGTGGATGGTTAGGTCTGATCTATCTACAAGGATGTCTGTAGTTATGTAATCCCCATTAAGAAACCTGAGGAATTTCTACAGGGCATTTCCATCAACTGCTGACCACTATTTCTAACTGTTTAGGAGTTTCCCTTTTTATCTGAATTTCACTGGTCCTTGTATACCCATAGAGAGAAAATCCTAATGTCTTTTAAGCCTCATAGATCCTAACATTTAGTGCTATGCTAAACAGAGCTGGTAACTTACATTAAGACAAAAATTCAAGAGAGGTTACCTGGGAGGATTATTGATGAGAACTTTTTGGAAGAAGATTGGAGTTTGGGTCACTCTCCAAAAGAGCAGGTATGATTCAGTTCTCCTGAACTGACACAAAATAGATGAGGGTCTCTTATCTGACCTTCTGTAGTTACACAGTCTTTCCTGACAGTTTATTCTTTTGTCAATTTTGCTTTGTACTGGGAAGTTTTCCCTAATTTAAAACTTACATTTTCCCTTTCTGCTTGAGGCCTTTGGCTTCTTATCTTCCTCTCTAGATTAAGCAGCCATGTCTGTAACATGCTTAGTGCAGAGATTGTATCTCCCTTTGATCAACTTATTTCTTGACCAGACATGCACAACTCTGTTTTTTTCCCTTGTACATTCTTACTTTACAATCCATTTACTGGTGTTTCGCTATCATTAAATTTTCTTCAATTTGTCTGTCTTTCAAAAAATGTGGCACCCATAATCAAGTGAGGAACTCTGCGAGAGCAGTAAGTTCTTACTTGTAAAAGTGACAGTGTGGCATAATATCACTCTTGCTTTTCATATTAGGCTGACAAAGAATTCACGTGTTGTTTTGATCCATTATCATCCTCACTGCTTAAACATCTTGTCACTGTATATCTTATGGCTGACTGAAACTTAAAAGGTATCAACTGTGCACTGCAGGTAGAGCTGTCAGAGCAGTTGGTTGTCAGGATTTGATTCTAGAGAGAGCACATTATCTCTGCCTTATAAGTGGACTGAAAGGATGATAGCAAAAAGATATGGCAGTTCATCAAGAACCATGAAGATGTGGGAGAGCTGCAACCTATGAGGTGGTTTAGGAAGGAAGCAGGAAAAAAAGATCAAGAAGGAATGGAAAAACAAACTGAAAAGATAAAGTTTAAATAAATCTAAACAAGGTAATTTAATTTGGGACATGAAATACAAGTGTTATGGTGTTATTATGTTAATTAATTGCCTTTTCTCCAGAACTTCCACACAAATATACCAATATACCTCCTCAATCTCCTTGTATTTACATATGTAATTAAGATAGTTCTTCTGGAGTTTAGAGTACAGTTGCTTGTAAAATGAACCTCAAACTTGGCATAGGAGACATTTGTGTTTATTTTCCCTCAATTTCTGTATTTTAGGTTTTCATATTATTGGTCTTAAATTCCAGTATCGTAAACTCAACCAGCTTCTCTAGCTTCTAACCAAGGGAATTAAGCTTGTGCTGAATAAATTGGAATGTCTGTTATATCCACAGGGCTTCCATTGTCTTCAAGTTATCTTCTCATTGAGCCAAATTCACTGCTGCAGCTAAGGGAGTAAGTCTTGTTGATGTGCAGCGTAGCCCAACCCTATCAGAATATTAGAAGAATAAAGCAATTTTTATTTTTATTGGGGAAGTTAGCTTATAGAGACTGCAATGCAAAGATCTGTACTCAGATCAAGGAAAGAGGGAATATTTTAAGCTCTTGTTTTTCCAAACTAAAATACACTTAAATAATTCATTTCGCTTTCATTTTACTCTGTTTTATAGTTTGTATTTCAGTCCTTCTCCCAAAGCATGTTAAACTCCATCTTGATGTGTATACTTTCTGCTTTCAGTCCTCATTCTGTTCTCAAATTGTATTTCAGCAAGATGCTGCTGAAATTCAGAGGCCATGGGCTTCTCTCTAAATGTTTTCTCTTCCATTTTGGTGTTGATGAAACAGGTAGGTATGTATGCCTAATGCTGTTTCAAGACATTCAGTATCTTATTTTTGATGATGTTAAACTGAAATAGAGCTCATTTTCTCTCATATTTGCACTCTCTAGGCAGCACAGGGGATGTCAGAGCCTGTGGGTACTCAGCTCACTGCTTGGACGTACCAACATAGAAAATTGCTCCTCGGATCTTTTGGCTATCAACTGCATATGTTTAGATGATAGTGTTTCCTGCAAGTAAAGTCACAGGAACAGACGGTTGGTCTTCGTACAGTATGGAGTTATCTGTGTCAGCAGGAAGAGAATTCGTAAAAGCACCTCCTTTTGAATTTAAGTTTACTGAAAATATACTCTCCATAAAATTCCTGCTTCTTCTGTTTTTTGTTATGAATCATTTGTAGTGACCAGCTAATGCACTAAAGGGAACTGTTGTATCATACGGTGCTTTACTGTGGCTAAAGACTTCGCTCCAATGAACATATCCCTATTGAGCTTCTCTGCTAGCTGGACATGTCAATGTTTTATTGATATTTACTAGATTTGCCCAGGGACCACACTGACCATCCCGTTTCACCTCATCAGTAATCATTCAAACATCACATCTTCTGCCATTATAATTGAGACAAGTCCTTGTGTTTGCTTGCATTTTATTTTAAGGTCTTCCTTTCCCCAGGTAGCTCTGTCTGAGCAGTACTTTGCTAGAGCAATAATGCCCATTTTGGGCTGCACTTTTGATCTGAGGTCAGCACAGGGGTAAGGCACTGAAGGCACTTTTCAGAAATCACTGAGACTGCGAGTTTTGTGAGAAAGTTTACATCAATAGAGAACGTTCAGGCCTGTAATTGCTGTGAGTACATGTGACATCAGTTCATAAATTTGCATTGGCTTTTTGGAAGAGACGTGGATTTCCATGGCTTTTTTAGAAATCTTGGAAAGAGGCTCATGGGATGTTATTGCATGTTCGTATTGTTTTCATGGTCTTGAGAGAAGAATTTAGGAGTTATAAAAGAGGAAAGTTATTCCACCTACCCACTCCCACCCTATCCTCCCACCTTTGAATTTTTCTGGGAAACAGCTTGGCCTCTGGTTTGCAAGGTTAGGTGATGTTCTTCTCAGTGAAAATCTTTTCACTGCCTCCAGTGAGCTAAAGATTGTACCATAAATAAAACAAAACTAGTGTTAAAAGACTGGTGATATGGACACATTGATTAACAGGTCATTGGAGCTTTGATGAAAACTTACTGTAGATCTTTATAACTAATCTTTGCATTCTCCTGTTTTAGTTCTATCATCATGCACAAAGAAAATATTTTTTGAGAGTATTGGAACAATCACAGCAATTTAGATCAAAACACGGTGTGAGGATGTTAAGCAGATAGTATTGAAGGTAATTTGATACACATTCGCCTTCCCCCATGGATATAGAAATAGATGTTCTGCATTGGAGTGCATCCTTGGCATGTACAATTCTGGTATTAACTCAAGGCCACTCTGCCTTCATTTACAACCCTTAAGCCACTCTTGATGATTCCCTCAGTACAGTTGTCTTTCTCTAAAAAACATGTATTTTCAGGATTACAGTACTAGACACTCTTTTTCTCCTTCAAATATGCTGGTCAGGATTTTCAAGATACCTTTAGGGATCGGGCCCCCAGTAACACAGTAGAAAATCGCGCTTTTTTGTCATGCCCGGTCAAGACTAAAAGGGTCAAAAACATATACTTTCAGGCCATCATCTTACAATTTCTGTACATCAGATGAATTAGGTATGTGCGGAAGCATTTGCAGTATGTGGATTTAAATATGGATTTGATTAGAAAAGGACGTTTATAATCCAAGGAAATGACATTTTGAAGGAACATTTTAATACACTAGAGAGTCTGGGATTCCTAGATATTTAGCAATGGAAAAATCCAAACTATTTAGCTCTGGTATAGCTTTGGATTAGCAAGCAGGTCCTGTTTGTATTTTATATACCATGAACAGTTTGCTCTTTATTAATCCAGCATGCAAGTCTTTCATTCTTACTGAGGCCCATTTTTTTATTTCTTGCAGATTTGAAAATCTGTTGTGTTGGCACTTCACTTCTTGGAGACCACTGGTGTCATTTTCTCCAAATTGTTAGCGTAAACAGTCTGTAATTCTAGTAAACCAAATGTGGGTGTATTAATCTTCCTAGTGCCAGCTAAGCAAGCCTGGCAAGGCACAGTTTAATTCTGATATCAGAAAAGTAGTAAATAATAATCATTTTTTTCCACTTTTTGGTGCTAAAATACCCTGATCCTTGTAAGTATATTTGACTCTTGTAAGTTAAAAAAGGAATAGAAGATGAAGGAAATTCGTTTTATAATCATATACAAGAGCTAGGATGAGCAAGTTGGGGGAGAAAAAGGATTCAATGGAATATTTTAAACAGTGGTCATAAAGGAGACTAGCAAATATAGACAAGTTGGCATCACCCACGAGTTAAAAGCTTACTCCACTACACCAAATAAAACAACACATGACTTAATGAGTGTTCTGCAAGATTAATAAGCTAAAAACTGACTACTGTTAGACATTTCAAATATCTGCCACTCTCCTTAGAGAGAAACTTGTCTCACAACCCAGCATATGGTTGCATTGTGAGATATCCCCCTGTCCTGTGACCATGGGGTAGTCCAGGTCAGCTTCCTGCAGGACACTAAAGCCTGACTTACAGGACTGAGGGTGTAATTCAAGCCTCAAAGCTTGTCCTGCATTAGCAGAAGGTGTCATGACAGATTTCCCACTCCTTGAGTTGAATGTCAGGAGCTGTTACTTCCACAGAAATGTTCTCCCTTCCCCTGCAGCCCACAGATAGAGCTCACTGGGTTTCTGGATCAGGATAGATGGCACAGAGATACAGGAGAGCAGGAGGCAGGGCGAAGCCAACGGAAAGATCCAAACTGTCCTGGCAACAGCATACTTCAAATAAGAAAATATAGAGAGCCTCAGTCTGTAATGCCATATTTGCAAGGACATTGCTGGTGCTTCAGGAATGTATAACAAGCCACTCATTACCCCAAAAACATTGGAAACATCCAGGGAGATCATCAGCATTCTGGACTCAATTTCTTGCTTTATCCTAGGATGGTAAATGTCTCTCCTTGCATTTGTAACTAAGAAGCAGAGAGATTCCCATCACATGCCCATTCCAGCAAAACTCACATGTAACCTGAATCCACATGGAATTATTAAGGCAAGTACTGTCTTTATGGATTTTATGTTTATATTCTACACTGTGTTTAAATTCCTTGCTGAGAGTGGGCCAGAGCACCCTGCCATCTGAGCATGGGTTACCAGGGAAAGAATAGCCTAACATAACACTATCTTTAGCCTCATAAAAACGTCATGGATCACTTCACCTATGGGCTTCAGTATGACTTCAAATAAATCACCAGCAGCTTTTGAGATCCAAGCACTGTTGATGTGAACAGAGTGAAATGAGTTACTTAGTATTCTACCATCCCCAAAGTTTCAGTATTTACATCTATTGAGGATATTTGGAAAGAGAGTCGTGGATTTCTGTAATGTATTTTCCTTTACAGGAGATAATAAAATTCCTCAGAAAAATAGGTTTGAGTAATCTGTAAAGTTTTACACACAATAATCTACTACTGTACTTTTAGGATTCTCAGACACACACAGTATTCCACCCCATGGGAGAGTGCTGATACACTCTGTCAGAATTCAGGTGTTGTCATACAAAGTCAACAACTCATCTCAGAAAGGCTCTGAAATCATTGCTCTACTATCATTGCCCTGCTTTGTTTGTGTTTTGGTGAGGAGAACCCTCCTTGATCTGCAGCAGCTGTTTTCTTCCTAGTAAAACAAAATCCATCTCCTTCCTTCCAGGTAGAGATGACCAATTAAAACCTACTGCTCCACATTAATGAACACCAGAGCTTCTGCTTTTCTATGGGCAACAGAACAGCAGAGAGAAGAGTGATAGGGCTTCCCCTGAATCCTAACAAAAGCATTTTGACTTTATGCATACTTTAAAATTTTATTTTAAAGTTTAACTGTAGCTACAGAAATGTGTGTGGTTAAAAGAAAGCCTTACCTTTTCGTCCTTGAAATCAATAATTAACATTGCATTTTCTCTGACATTCCTGAAATTAATGCAAATAATAATAAATGCACAAGCATGAATAATCTGTAAACCATAGCCCATCACACTTGTTCTAGAAATTAACAAGGCTAAAATATGGGACAAGAGCCAGGAAGCCAAATAATACTACAGGAAGCTCTAACGCTTACTGTAACCACAGCCTGAAGCATCAGCATTTCACGTATCAATAATTTACAGGAATAGATAATGACAATGGTTTAATTCAATTTCTCATATGCCCCACAGGAAAAAAATATCAACTCAGCTAACAGGAGATACAAAGCAGTGACTTCTGAAATGCCAGATTCTGTAACACAGATCTAGTGTTGCTTCCAAAAAAATCCACTTTAGTACAGTGGTGAGTGTCCTCATCTCCCATGCAGGAAACCAGGGATTCAATTCCTGCCCGGGAGGCAGTGGTGCCGTTTAAGAGCTGGACTCGATGATCCTTGTGGGTCCCTTCCAACTCAGAATATTCTGTGAATCTGTGAATCTGTAAAGCTACTAAGAGATGCGAGCGGCAGGCTCAAGCCTGTTAAGTAAGGAAGATCCTTGCCATTTATTTCAAGAGGCCTTTCAAAGAAGCCCGTCATGGAATTCTCAAGAAGCTTAAAGTAATAAACCAAATCACTAGCTTAGTCTTCAAAGAGAAAATGCTGCATTTCACGGGTTCACAGGTTCACAGGTTACTCCGAGTTGGAAAGGACCCACCTATTTGCAAAATGGAAGGACCTCTGGGATGCCAGGTAGCAAACATTAAATCCAGGCAAGACGTTATTGTACCACTGAAATAAATGGATATTTCTTCATTAGTTCTGAGACTAATTTCCTATGGTGGCAACAGGTAAGGACAGAAACAAAAGGAGGAAGATCCACAAGTGATTTAAGGAAACTCTATACTGACTTTTCTTAAGTGGAAGGTAAAACCTACATTAAAATGGAGAAATTTTGACATTGGAACAGAAGTATATCAGCAGAAGGCTAATGTAATTGCATTCTTCTACAATGGCAATATATTTTTAAATACCTTCAATTCATTTTCCTTTAAATAAAATACAATGAAAAATAATAGAACAAGAACAAAATGCTATCAAATTATAACGAAACCAGCTACTTTAATCTGCCGGTGACAGAACCAATACCACCCTCATGCTTTATTGAACTGTGTTATAGATGGGCTCAATTTCCTTATTCCCTCTCCTTCAGGATAGTTCACTATTTAAGAGTAAGAAGTAACAGCATGGTAGAGGTTGCATTGGTGCTATGCAAAGAAAAGCCATTAGAACAAGATAGAAGCTGAATAATAAACAATCTATATTATGGTATTGGTTTCCATGTCTGACATATGCAGCACCTTTTAATATCTATGTTCTCATAATTCTGAATCAATCTTATTTCTCACTCCATGTCTATTTGCTGTTGATTTACGTGACACCTTGTTCAGGCCACAAGTAAATGCCAACCTTATACATTCAAATGCCAAGAGATTCAAATCAGTCATTAGACTGTTTTTGAAATCTTAAGAGTGTCAATCAGGCTGTGGATATTTTAAAATACATTTACCCTGTTTGGGCCTTTGACCTAGACCTTAATATTTTTCTGTCCAAAATTAGTAGGTCTTCTGGTTCATATTTAAGATATGTTCATATGTTTTTCAACAAACAGGTATGTACTAGCAAAGAATCAGAGAAAATCTCAAGAGCACAGGACAGACTTTTTAACGATTCAAAATTTCACTAACTTTTATTTCTGAACTGAAGCCACTGCCACTGGGGCACATTTTCAGTGACATGGCCAATGGAAATGAAGGAGGGGAAAAGACATCCTTGACAGTCTTTTGCAGCCACTTCCCCAATGTTATGAAAGGGACCAATATCATCCCTAGGTTGCTGTGGACAGGTTCACAGGTTATTCTGAGTTGGAAGGGACCCCAAGGATCTTCTAGTCCAACTCCCAAGCGAACGTCCACCCAGGGATCAAGCCCAGAGGCGTGGAACCACAGGCACCACGCTCCATCCATCCAAGCCTCCCACCATCTAGACCATGTCACTGAGTTCCTCATCCAGTCTTCTCTTAAACACTTCCAGGGATGGTGACTCCACCATCTCCCGGGGGGACCTAAACTGGGACAAACAAAGAAACAGAAGCAGTGGTCCCATGCACACCCAAATCTTTCTAGTGGACTATCTATGCAGCTCAGCCTTTCCAAACAGGTTCCTGGCAAATGAAGGTCACACTTTGAGAGAATGAGTCTCCCACACCCACCTAAAGCTTTTGCTTCCCGCTTCTCTGACCCATGGCTAAAGCAGATTCTCAAAGGTGTCTGTGTGGTCTTCTTCCTTAGATTTGACTGTCCACCAAACTGAAAGCACTTCAAGAACAGCCACATGGACCAGCAACACAGCTGACCCATTTGGTATGACTTGAATTGTAGGAATCACATGCTCCCATTACATAGAGGGGACAGAGTATCTGAAAATCTAGGAAAAACCAGCAGACTACAGAGCTCAATACAAAAAAAGACGTACCTCCTCAGGCTGGTCAACACTTTCCTAACAAAATGCTTGTTCCCATCTCCACATGTCATCTGTTACCATGGTTGAAAGCAAAGAGATCAAAGCACCTGTGAAGGAGCAATTCTCTCTTAGGTGTTCAGATAAGCTCTGAAACACTTTGAAAATCTGTCACTAACCAAGATTATAAGTCCTTTGAAAAATCTAATGTAAAGGAAATAAGGATATCTGTCCCACAGTCTCTCTATGGAAAATGTCAAGAAAAAATGGGGTAGGAAACAGGGTTCACTCAGCCATTTATTATCAGACACAAAAGCATCTCCTAATGTATCAAGGTAATTCAAACACACTGCATTGACATTTCATTTCATTTCCTTTCAAAATTGTTACAGGTATTATAACAACATGGTCTTTGTTTTAACTCCACAGGGATGTTGTCAAGGCAGTATATCACAATACATAAACTAAAAAACCTATGTTGCCAAAATTATGTTATCATGCAATTTAGTTCCCAGTGCCATAGATTTTGGTGGCAAGTTTAGCATTTTGAACAATTCATCTGGAAAACTAACAGTATATTTACTTCTGCCTTATTTCACCTCTGAGGTCATGTAATAGAAGTAACTGGAACACTATAGAGGACTTGTAATGTAGTAAATATAGCACTGCATAAGATATTTGGAAAGCTTTGACAAGGCAAACTCATGAATGTAGTCCTCAATAAATCTCCGGTTTGGTATAGCACCTGTTGACCAAGGTAATTTCCTCTTCTTAAGTATTATGCAAATGAGTTCTGGGGCAGATTTACTGGGAAAGGGTTTTTAGTTGCAGCTGTTAACCTCAGTGGTGCAATGCCCTTTGTGTTTCGCAGATGACCTGGTGTAAGTCCAAAGTTAGTTTACCAGTAATGTATACAGAGGCTCTGCCTGCCTCTGGCAGACAATGTGCATCATTGATGGATAGATCGTCAGATTGTTCAGTAGCAGGTCATATTTGTGAAAAATGCAAGTGGTACACATATATATTCAGTTCTTTTTCGTGGATGGTATAAACTGATCTTCAGTAATTTTTTATTAAGAAGGTCTAGCTTCACAGAACTGACATTATAACACCCATAATATTTTCATAAACTGCAAAGGGTAATAAGTGTTATTACGGAATAAGAACTTCTGTCTTTTCATTAAATGCTTGATAGGATTGGGCTTTCTCTAGAGGTAGGATAGGATTAATATAACCTTACCTCCAGATCTAAGAATACTTTGATTATTTGCCCAGATAATTAAAGCTGTTTACTTGTGCAATGAAAGGCCAATCTAAACAGATTGTGAACCTTAGCCTAGGGAGCATTCAAGAGTTCTGCAGCTTGTTACTGGCAAAGAATGGATTCTGATACTAACATAATTATTTCATCATTATGAACATACTGAGATTGGTACATATGCTTTCTAAAAATGGGATTATGATCTGAGTGTGCTGCAGATATACTGAAAGCTGTCAGCTATTTCATAAGCCGGCGTCATGACTAGAAATAAATATTTCTATAAAGAAAAATAAATTGTTCTGTGAAGAAATATGGACTCTTAACTACGTATAACATTTAAACAGTTAAGGGAATTATGTTAACAAATACAAATATGCACATATATGGAGCATAGAGTGACCAAGTTATGTACTATCATTTGTGTCATCCAAACACCGATTATGATATATGACTTCTTTCCCTGCAGGTTCTGGTATCACAGGGTTATTTCCTTAGTGCTGAGTTCGTCCATATTCTCTTAGACCTCATGGGAGAACAAATTATTAGAGACAAGGGTGGCAGCCAAAAGGCACAGGCTTTAAAGTCATTGCACAGGGCTGTCAGGAAAAGAAGAGGATGCATTATATGGCCATGTCTACATGGGGAAGTCACACCTTTATCAGGTACAATGGTAATTTAGCTTGTGTTATGTCTGTTCCTTTAAATCTCTGCGAGCATTCATTTTCAGAACTGAAAGAGAAAATTTGGCTCGAGATTAACTAGAGGAGCTGCTGGGGGTTCAGAAGGAGTGATATCAGCAAGCACAGTTTTTGAAAATGAGGCTATGAGTTGCAAGGATAACTAGCATTAACATAGGGGATGCTCTTAATCCTCTTCAATGTAATTGCCAAGGCTAGAGGAATTGGCCAGTAAGGAAGATTTCCTTTCTTCATGTGGATCACAAATTCAAGGTTTTCTGTATGTGTGCAGAACTAGCGATTGCCTTAAAATAAGTAAATAGGAGGGAAAGGGAAAGGGAAAGGGAAAGGGAAAGGGAAAGGGAAAGGGAGTTAGTAAATACATAAATATTGATGAGGGACCATGGAGAGGTCCAAAATTTCTGCCTGCATTCGAGAATCTGCATACTTCTTGTGCCCTCTAAGGACTTTTCTTTTTCGCTGGTAGTGAAGGTCAATAGATTTTTTTGTATGGAATTTTTGTTTTGCAGTTTCCACTGTATTATACGTAGATACAGACAAACATCAATTTGATTTTATTTTAAAGGCAAGAAAAGATTGGAGGAAATCCTGAAGGTAGTCCATTTGCAGTTCAAACAGGAATTATCATTTTCCCCTCTAATTATAGATACAACCTTCAAAATGGAATGTCTCTACTGCCCAGTTGCAGGGAAAGGTCTGTGGAACAATATACTCCTGTAGAGGGAAATCACATGGATAAAGCAAAAAGAAGATGGAAACAGCGCTTAGTTAATGAGATACAGAACAGTGGAAAGGTAGCAAAAATATGTCTGAAAGAGAATATGTGAATTCATGTGGGGCCTATTTGATCTAGTTTACACATCCACTAACATTTTAACAAGATATACTTCTGATCGATTATTATACAGTGATCCTCCGCATAGTCNTCCCCTCCGCCCCGCTCACAGCACTGGCCCTGGCCACACCCCTGGTC
The DNA here is from genome assembly GCA_013390025.1 of Pitta sordida. Taxonomy (NCBI): domain Eukaryota; kingdom Metazoa; phylum Chordata; class Aves; order Passeriformes; family Pittidae; genus Pitta; species Pitta sordida. The sequence goes on from WEKX01025960.1 coordinate 23,945, forward strand.
TCGGTCCCGCTCCCGGTCCCTCGCATGGCAAGCACGCCCAGGCCCCCCTGCTGGCACGGCAAACACAGCCAGACATCTGAAACAAGCCCCGCTCTCAGGACCATCCTCCAGACCTTATATGGGGAGGGGGCGTGGCTATGGGCGTGGCGTACTCGACTACATAGTGGGTTCTCTATCTCTGCGGATTTCACGACTCACGTGAGGCAGACCAGACCCAACAGCCTGCGAGTAACGGGGGATCACTGTAATACAAAATCCCACCCGAGTATCATGTAGATTTTTTTTTTTCACATAAAATACATTGCAGGAAACAATTTTAAAATAATCCTCAATTCAAGACACTGAATTTGTTCTTTGAAAATTTTACAAACAAATTTGTGAAGGTAGTATTTTGGCCCTCTTACTACACCTTTATTATCTTCAATTGGGTATAGATTAATACAGTGGCCTAAATTTTTTCATTCTCAACAGTGGGAGACAAAACAGCAAGGAGGGAAAAAACCTCAAAACAAACAAAACACAACTAAAACACAAAGCAGCAAAAGAAACCCAAAACTTGAGCTGTTAAGGAAATCAAGAAATCTCTGCTAAATTAGTCAACACGTTCTAGATCCTTGCTTTTCACACAGTCATGTGCAGAAATGACTCTGTAACAAGAAATCCTTTTAAAGAATTGCATTTTTAAGTTGAAGCATGAAAATCAAATACAGGATTTTAAAGCTACTTGATCTCTTCTCCAACATACTCTAATGCTTTGCTGAAAAGCACTGACATGTTGAGATGTCATCTCCTTTGATTTTAAAGTAAACAGGAAACAAGAAAAATAACAGAAAGCATCCCTAACTTCTCATTGCAAAATCCACTTTTTCTTTTGTTATTTAACAGAAAATTAAAAATCAGAGTGAACTTCTGATACATTAAATGTTTTAATTAAAGTAGACTAAGGAAGTATCTGTCCTCGGAAGACCATATGGCTTAGAAGTAAGTAATTCCACATCACTGGTTTGCTGGCAATAATGAAGTGAGGCGGGAGAATGAATTAATTTTAAATCACATCCATAAGGGACTGGATTGTTCAGAATGTTCTTTGTGCCACACAATGACTGTAATTTTAAACTGCTAATACCTTACAATAAGACCCATAAATGGGTTAGTTCTTGCTTTTCATAGGGCTAAATTCTGCTCTTTTTATATTCTTGTATAGCTGTTATTAAGATCAGTGGAAGTTGAGCCAACTTTTACAAGTATGAGATTTGTTTGAAGTCTGTTTGGACAAAGATAAAGTGAGGCTGCCCAGTTCAGGTGTTCCTCCTCAAGTGCCACAAAGCACCTGCAGCATTGTTCATGTGCAAATATGGGGTTCTGGCCTAACTACCCTCTCTTCCCACCCATAAGCAGTTTTTTGGGTCAGGGGTTTGCCTTCAGTTTCTTTTTTGCAATCCTTGTTAGCTCAATGAGTCTCTCTTTATCAGAAGTTGCTAGTGCTGGGGCCAAGACACCCGATGAGCAACTTTCCTGGAAAATATAAGATGTGAGGATATATTTGAAGCATAGGATGCACCAGACAAATCTGAAAATACAGTTATTGATTTAACTAGTTCAAAGTATTGCACATTCATTACCTGGCAATGAAAGTTGTTGTTGTGGTAGTTGCATGTTACATGTTGTCTAGTCAAGCTGGAGGCCTTGATCTGCAGGATCAATAGGAGGTTAAAATCCCTACTGTGCTGGAGTTGTGTTACCAGCAGCATCTACATGTCAGCTGATATTTGTTTATTTATATATATGCGACTGTGGATACAGGTACTTAATTAAATATAACTGAATTGCAATGATCATAGCTTTGTAGGACTGAAACTTATGTGATAGCACAGCATGGCTTCAGAATTTTCTTCCTTGTTTTGAGTCTACCTGAACAAAGAGGCACCACGTTGTAGCCCCAAGGGCAGCTGGGCAGAGGGTATGAGCTGTGATGTACATCGGGAGAAACTGTGCTGATAACTGCCCGCAATCTCAGTAAGGCACAGCCTGCCCCTGGAGCTACAGCCTAACTGTGTAAACATGTCCTAAATCTCACAGGTGTCACAAAAGAGCAAGCCTCTCAAGGTATAGATGCTGTTTAATCTACAAAAGCACCTACAAGCACCTAGAGCCATAACTGAAACTCATATATCCTGCTTAAGTTGCCAGTTTACTCTGAAAAAAACACCTGAAGCCCAGAGGTGCTCAGCTTCTGCTTGGCAAAGGTCCCACAAACCCACTAACAATGCCCTGAGCAGCTGTAGTCTGCAAAACAGGAGCTGCCTTGCTGATGCTGTCTGATTGGCTGGGCTCCCTACAAAATAAGAGGAAATGTAAGGCAGATTTCCATTCTGGAAAACACCTCTACAGCTAGAAAATTCGATGTGGGAGACCTTGGTTAAATTCTGAAGGGATCTGAGTCCACTTCTAGGAACCTGCGAGCCATTATACTCATATATGTTAGTCTTCTTCCTTGGCAGGACTGCTCCCTGTCATGTGACATAACTAAAATACCACAATGAATGCTGTTTTAACTCTGAAAGCTGCACCGTTTCACTCAGTATTAAACTAAATAAAGCATTTACTGGTATGCATAATGGCACTCACGTTTCCCCGATTCACATTACTTAACATTATTTAACAATAGGATCAGGCCTGAACCCCTTTGTAAGCTGAATAGTTAGGGTTTTTGTGCCAGGCATAGGAACTCAAATGGCAGAACTCTGAAGAAATCACCTACTGTCAGATGACAGAACCATTCCTTTTGTACCACTTCAGGAAACGTTTTCAGGGGAAAGTACCTTGGCCAAACCCTGCTAATGAATCAGCTGTGCCTCTGTGCAGGTATGGCCTTAAGATTGCTACTTCTACAAAAGATAAATGTAAGATTAGGATTATTAACTGTATTAATGTAGGGAAGTGGACAGAGAAATATGGTATGACCTAAAGGGAGGTCCATAAGAATCTGAAAATAATTATACTGATGCTTTCCTGTATCATTAATATTTGTTTTCAGGTGTATTCTCTTCTCAAAGCATGTATCAGCTATCCTATACCTTGCAAATGTACTTCTTTTTTTCTCATATGGAATCAGAAAACATGCACCTGCACATTTCTTTTTCCTGTATTGTTTTCCATGAAGTACATTTGTAAAAGAGTAGAATTGACTAAAAGAGCTCTGTAATGCTGTTAGTTAAGCATCCTACTCAATTCCTTTCTGTAGCTAGACATGTCAAAATCATGGAAAGAGGCAGAAGAACAGTGGTAGAAATAGGAGTTTGATGGGGTAAAGTAACAGAACAGAAAATTGGAAGAGGCTAAAAAAATCTCTGGTAATTTTTGCATATATGTAGGCAGTTTAGAAAATATTGTCCTAGTTGGAATCTTTTCACTGAAGCCTAATCTGCCCCTGAAATTCTATTTAGAGAAGCCAAGGGCAACAGCTAGGTCATAAGAAAGGAGATAAGCTCAATCTTTTTGAGTCCTTACAGAGAGTGGAATTTCAGCTCATATTCTACAGACTGGAGAACTGAACCTGAACAACAATGATGCTAAAAAATGAGCAATACTTTGCTCCATCAAGAATTTTAAACAAGCAGCTCTTCAGAAAGGAATCCCAAACATACCTACAGCTTACACAGAATTACACGGAATTAACAAGGTTGGAAAAGACTGTAGAGATCATCAAGTCCAACCTATTACCTAACTTATCAACCTACCCAACACCAACCCATCATCTAAACCATTTAAATCATGTCACTAAGTATGCCATTCAATCTTTCATTAAACACATCCAGGGATGATGACTCCACCACCTCTCTGGGCAGCCCATTCCAATGGGAAATCACTTCACCCTGCCCAGTGACAAGTAACGAGTGCCAGGGTGAGTAAATGGGAGCCTGATATGCTGGGAGCAGGTATCTGAGCTCAGGGCAAGCTCAAATCACAGAACAGCACTTGCTTCCTGCACAGATCTGACTGACCTCAATTTCACTGCTGCTGTGGGGTATCCTTCTTTCTCTGCTTTCTGCCTCTGCATCTCCCATGTGTGAGACAAAGCACTGAGGTCTGAAGCAGTGACTGCTTGTGTTAGTAGGTGTAAATTGCCAAAGGAGAGGCCAACTTTTGCATCCTCTGTCTCCCTTGCCTATTTCTGTGCCATTCATGTTTTAGTTTTCCTTATAATTATAATAAAGACTCATCTAAGTGATCATCTCTAGACGAGTTCCAGCAACTGAGAACCTTCAGTTGCCAGTTGCCTTTGCAAAGAAATTACTTCAGCCATACCAAAATATGTGGTCAAAGCAAGAATGACTTGGTCTTAACCAGTTTTCCTTGCTCACAGTGACATGACTACAGAGCCTTTTTTCTTGGCAGGGCATCCAAACTCTTCTTTTCTGGAGTCATTGAGGTGCATGAAGGCTCTCCACAAAAAACTGACAGTCATAAAGGGACCATCGGGGCAGAGGGAATTGCCCTCATTCTCATTTGCCCAGAGGCTGTTTTATGTTCTGCTGCACCTGTAATGGACCTCAAAGTGTACCTGAAAAAAACTGTTCGTATCTCATTAGCACTGCTAAGATGCTACAGTGAGTCATCACATGAGTTGAAACAGGCCGTCTGTCTGTCAGCTGGGACTTGCACTGTGTTTTTCTTCTACTGGGTACACACAGTGTCCTCATGGAAGAAGATTTTAATACAACTGCACTAAGCAGCTCATGGAGAAACACAGACCTTTGCTGGAAATGGAACAAAATATCTCAAGTCTTGCTATCAGATATGCACACTGTATTTTCTGCCAGAGCTTACTTGACAGAAAAACGGCCAGCCATAGCAGTCAACCACGCAGTACTTTGTCTTGCAGAAGCTGTTGCTGCCACACTGCAAACACACTCTCCCCAGGCAATAATTGCAATAGGTATTGTACAGATGTAGCACCCTAATTTCATTCTGTTCTCAGATACATTTATTCAGCTGCTTTTCTTTTACTCTGCTGATATTTTACACAAGAAACTACAGAAAAGTTCAAATCCTCTGAAATTAGCCAGTGGTAGAGTGCTGTGATGGTAAATAAAAGTGATGCTTGTTGGACAATCTTGATTTGGTCCCTGACCTTGATGTACTTGGGGACTGTATGAAAGTTATTTTATCACTTTTTCTGCCAGCAAACCCTGTCTTTGCTTTGACTGCTTGGATGTTCCTCTGTGAAGGTTTGAGGTAAATTGCGGGCTGAGCCAAAAAAAAACCCCAAACACAGGAGAACTTCCCAAGGCTGGAACAGCCCCCCAGAGGAGCCCTTCTCAAGCTTTATATACTGCAGCCATGGCAGAGCATGTTAACGAGCCCAAAGGCTCTGCAGCTGTGACCTGGGTATTCCAGGGCTATTACTGGAAGTTTCCTAGTAGACCAAAGCCAAAGCACAAAGATATGTATTACAGTGGTCCCCCGTTATTCGTGGGTTGTTGGGTCTGGTCCGCCTCNCATGATGGAATCACCCTAGGACATCCTCTTTCCAAATAAGTCTATTCATTTGGATTCTTGTTAAAATTACATGATGAATAAAAAAANGGGTCCTGAGAGCGGGGCTTGTTTCAGATACCTGGCTGTGCTCCACCGAGGCAGGCAAACGCCGGGGCGGGCGATCACCAAGGACGAGACTGGTGTGGGGCGGGGAGGGCAAGCGTCGGCGCAAGCGGCGGAGCGGCGCGCAAACGAGGGGGACAGGGACGCGATCGGGGCGNAGCAGAGCTGGGGGCCGATCAGACTGAGGTCGCGATAGGTTCTGCGCACGCGCCGAGGTTGCACAGCTTGCGGAAAAATCACCCGCAAATACTAGATCTCACAAATACCGGATCATGAATATGCAGGGGCTCACTGTATATATACATGATGGAATCACCCTAGGACATCCTCTTTCCAAATAAGTCTATTCATTTGGATTCTTGTTAAAATTACATGATGAATAAAAAACAGTAATAAATGGCATTTCTTGGAAAGTGTCTTAGCAACACAGGAGCAGATCATATAAATCAAGGCTCTCCTGTGCACTTTTTCCCAGGGAATAGTACATACACACTAAGACACATGTTGACTTCCCCCTTGGTGAATCAGGATGTCTGCAACACCTGAGCAAGAACTAGCAACCTCTGCACTAGCCAGCCCTGGAAGTGATGGGGACACTCTTTAATAACACAGAGCTTCAATTTTCTGAGAGCAGTAAATACTTTTCAGGTAGAGTGTGGCTGCCACACGGTCCTTTCCTAGCTGATGAGAACTAAAGAGCTGCCCCTCCCTTTTGCTCGTTTCTAACTTCAGATGGTACCAGCAGTGCTGACACATATCCAGAAGAGATTTTTAAAAAGGCAACCAGAAAGATACATCAGAGGGAAAAGATAAGGGCTGGGAGCTAAGTCAGAAGCAATCAGGCCTCCAGATTCATTGCTTGCCGTAGAAAATATGGACAGTCACTGGAAAAATTTTCAGCTGCATCTCGCCAATTTGTGCAATGGAGAAGCCTGTTAATACAAGTTAACCTTGCTTGTTACAATTTCATAGTCAGTATTGATAGTTTTAATGCACGACACAGTAGAATAAGAAGCAAAAAATATGGCAACAGCATTTGGTATAATTTGTTTTTATCAACTCACAGAAGCTTTTATTTGGAGGGAAGTACAATGATGGACATAACAACCCCATGCATTACTATCAGCTGGGGGATGAGTGGCTGGAGAGTGGTGAAATGGAGAGGGATTTAGGAGTAATGATTGACAGAAAACTTAATATGAGCCAGCAGTGTGCCCAGNCCTTGGAAATTGGACTAGATTATCCTGTGGGTCCCTTCCAACTCAGAATAACCTGTGAACCTGTGAAATATTTAATCATATTTCAGGTTTACATTTTTTCAAAGAATAGACTCTTATTTTCCATTGTTAGACATCTGAAAGGTTCTTACATCATACTTAAATTAATTTTATTCACTGGTCTCCTGCAATTTTGTCTTTATGTATGTATACACCAAATTGGAGAATAAAGGTCTTGAGTGTCAGTCTTTCATGGAGAATGATTAACCATTATGCAATAGACTCACATATCTATTCTTAATATTCCTACAAATTTATTCATTTTGTGGGTTTGTTGTTTTGTTGGTTTTTGTTCGGGTTTTTTTTTTAGATAAATGCTTTATAAGCAGCCAAGACTATTAAACTAGCTGAAGTCTACACTGCTTGGTCTCAAAAATTCAATACACTGCAGTAAGCAGAAAAGATTAAATGACTTGAGTTCAGTAGTTTAAAAATATTTTCCAATTCTCCTCTGTGAGAGGTTTGAGATTGTTCACATGACTTTCTCCCACTGAATTATGATCACAGAAAGAAAGCAATTACTCTTTCATACTCAGTTCAGAAAAGAAAACTTACACTGAAAGAAAACTGCTGAAGTTTTACAGTTCAGCACTCCAGCAATAAGAGATAGATACCACAATTGCCACACATTAGCATCGCTATATCAGTATCACCGTTTTACAGATGTGAAATCCTAACACAGAGAGATTAAGGTAAAAATACCCACTAATTCTTGCTGCTCTGTTTGAAATACCTTGGGCCTATTTTTTCAAATGATTTACTGTATACAGCAACTGTATCAAAAGACAGTTTCCATGGATTTAAACAGTATTTGAAACTTATCACTATTTCTGCAAATGAGACTCTGAGGTATCAAATCAGATATCCAGAAAATGAAGATAACACAGTAAAAAGACCCATGTGAAATATCTGCTTTATATGATTTTCAAAAGCTTTTTTTGCATTTTCTTTCTGTGATGCCTTTTTTCATTAACTACACCTCTTCCAAACCCTGCACGTCTCACAAATTCTATGACTGGTATCCTACAGAAAAGGAAGCCTTACTCCTAGAAAAATTGTATACCACCAGCACACCAAAAATTGAACCTAAAACTAGATGATGCTTTCCTATATGAATTTTTTTTTTCTTGCAAATCAGTGATGTATTGAAAGGCAATAATTTTGAGGTGCTGACTTGAGTGCTTTAAATTTTGTCTCTTAACTACAGAATGTTATATTATCATGGTTCTAGAATAATACAGTTATACTTGTAATTCAAAATCACTTATTGTCACAAAAAGAAGATGGTTTTGCCCAACTCTTCAAAAGAGGAGATTCTGTCAACCTTTAATAATTTATTTGACTGTAAGAGTCCTCAGGAAATTGAAATCTTCTAATGCTCAACCAGTTTGTTAGTGTCCCATATGTGGGGGGCCTTCACCAGCAGATTTGCTTATTAGAGGGTGTGTTCATTTGCCCTTTCAGTGAGGACCTGAGCCTGTAACAGAGGGCCTTCACAATGTGTTATTCCTCCATTGACAAAAGCTATTAGCACCTTTATAATGGAATCACTCTAATAGTTACGAAATAACTCCTTTTCTTAATACAAATTCTGACAAATGAGGTTAGTTTATAAAATGTTTGGATTTTTCTTTGGTTTCTTTTGCCTTTTCAGAACATATCATCCAGTCCCAATCATGGAATTTCAAATTTTCTTATAAATTGGAAACTCTAGATCTTGTGAATGTCACAGGGCAATTTAACACACTTTTATAGTCTGTTTTTCAAGTTGGGCAGTCTACGCTCTTTTTCCCTGCTTCTTTGCTCATTGAGTTTCATTTTTCTCACTGTATTTATTTTCCAGCCTCCTCTACCTCTTCACCCACATCTCTTGGTCCCACTCATGGCATCTTTTTCTCCTATTACTTATCAACATCCTCCCCTATTTCTCTTTTCTAAGGAACTCCTTGACAAACTCCACATTTTTGCCCAGGCTTTATTTCATCTCCTCTTTCTTTCAGATGAGGCAGATTTTTTTCTGAGATCCAGTACAACAGCATGGAGAGCTCTGAAACAACTGTATTACGCATAGGCTGTTGGCCAAATGAAGACAAAGTACTGTTTATAGCTATATTTGCCAGATGTTGTACAGCATCACACTGGATTGTGCTCATCAGAGACAGGAAGTTTGGGGATTTTTACCCATTAGCAATGACCATACTGTAAGGGTCTTTTTTAAACAGCTTAGTCCTTGTACAAATACAAGATGTACCTCCCTGTCATAAAAGTCTTTCCTTACCAAACTTCTTGACCTTACTTCAGGTAACAAGGAATAGAAAATTAAAATTACTGGTGCTTAAAGAAAAAGACTGTGAGGTTTCATTTTGGTTTTAACATGTGTGAAATAACCAAAGCTTCTCAGGCATTATTCTTTAAAACAGCTGAAAGATATTGAAAATAAATACCTAAATAAACCCTACAAAAGGAGACAGAAGCAGACACCTTGGCAGCATGAAATTTTAAACATCAGTAGTTAAAACCTTGACAAAGTTATAAGAAGCTGAGAGGAGTTTCAAGGGCAACGTTCACCAATTTTTATAGTAGGAAGTGCTATCTGCTCCACCAATAATAAAAGAAGAAGGGAAATAAACCATGAGTAAAGCAATATGTTAGCAACAGTGTTAGCAGATATTAGTCTCCCTCTAGTCAAATCCTTCTGGTCTAATATTAAACCTACAAGGTAGCAGAAAAATGTTGACAGCATGCTTTGGGATTGATTTAGAAACTTCTCTCTTCTAAAGTTACCTTGCCCTTCTTCTGCTCAAATCACACAAGTGTATGCTCGATTTTCCACTGTTAACATGAATCCCAATTGAACCTGAGCTGCTCTGTACAGAGCCAGCTAAAATGCCTAGGTATTTATTTAAAAAATCCAGATAAAATATCACCTATGGAAAAGAAGAAACCAGCAATATTGACACTGGCAGTAAGCAGGACGCACTAAAAAAATATTTTGGACAGAGTTCACAAAAGATGCTTTAAAACATGCCAACACTATATCAGCAATTATTTAAAAAAATTAAAAAGAGAGAAATGTTATGGATTAGGTGTAGTTCGCATGAAGTTTGCTGAGACTATTCCCTTTCAGCAGAATGACTGATAATGAGAGAAATCTTATTTCTTTTGTAGCAGTATTTGGATTTACATATTTGCATCAATCATGAGATTGACTTCATTCATTGTTTTTAATTAGATTGGGATGTAATGAACATGAAATGGCTGGCAGTTAACTTGGTCTGCTCTGTAGGAACAAACTGTGTGAGCTGTCTCATCAAAGCCATTGTGCTGATCCAGGTTACTCAGGCAGTGGTTAATAGCTGTTCGGGAAAAAATAACTTTTTATTCCTTTTTGGGGTTTGGGGTTTGGGTTGTTTGTTGTTTTGGTTTTTGTTTTTTTTAAAGAGGAGTGAATGTCTCCTTACTCGCCTAATTCTCCATTCACTTGTTGAAATAAAAAAAGTCCTTTTTAAATTTTAGATGAAAGAGGGATATAATGTGGTTCTCTGGATAAGATGAGCCTCTTGATGTCCATTCCTCACATTGAGCGAATTACAGATCTTTGACAGGTCTTAAAACAGTATTTGACTATGGACTAGTGCAGTCATTAGTGCCTGTGCTCTTGAGACCACTGTGGTGAGTGTTCTTGGATGTCAAAGAATCTTGACAAAGCAGTCCATACACTCTAAAGCTCATTTGTGAGCTGCGCACAAATACGTGCACCAAGAAGCTGCAGCCCAGGTTAGAGTCCCAGCTTTAGCTACTATTTGTTGCATAGTCTGACGTTGGCTGTTTATAAATTGTCACCAATATTTATTACCTAGAATGCTCTACAGAGGAGGAAAAGCATCATGAAACAAGACAAGAGGCGTCAAATGACAAAATGCAACATCATATTAATGTATTAATGCATCTAGAATTTTCCACAGATTTGACAGGCTCTTGGAAGTCATTCAGGCAAGAATTTATTTTCTTCTAAAAGGAGATGAAACTATGGAAGGGCATAGTGAGATAAAGGTCTGTATCTATTTTAATATATTGAGGTCAAACAAATTATATTTGCAGGATCCAGGGCACACATTTCATCTGCCAGCCTAAAACTTGGTGGAAGAGAACAAGCCATGACACAGATATAGAAAACATTCTACTCCCAGAAAGAATGACTTGTTTGCAAGATAATTGGCTTCATATGTGAAATCAAAAAGGAGAATTTTTTGAAGCATTTATAGCAGACCTCAGTTTGTCAAGTCTGACATGCTGTTTGTAGGGTTTATACAATCCCCAATGTAAGACCAGACTGTAATAGGTCTCAGAGACATGGAACAGAGATAAAAAAAATATTTCTGAAACTGGGTTTAAAGTTATCAGAATAAGAAACTGAAATTTGCCAGCCTGCAGAATGTATTCAGATCAGATTATAAATTTTGATTTCTCTTTTTTTTAGCCCTCAGTGCCATAGTGGACTAGGGTTAAAAGCAAAATAAAACAGAATCTAGGGGTATTCAGAAACAAAATAAAAGTGAACATGGAAAAGGAAACTGTTGTCCAGATTGGAACAAAAAATGTCAAGAGAACAGTGATAAGCACACAACTGAGCACTAACCTGCATTTGGCAGAGTTGCTCTTCCTGCAAAGAAATAAAGTCATCACTGCAGGGCCTCACTCACAGCACCTAAGGAGAAAAAAAAAGGCACACATATCTAAGTAAATACATTAGTTATTTGTAGAAATAACTCAAAACAGAGTCACAACCACCATCTGGAATACTACCTAGAAGCTTTGACACTCAAATACTTTGATACACAAGTGAGTATGATATCTGAAGTCATAGTGAAAGGTTTGGAGAGAAAATGAAAGCATAAGGAAAGATGAAGAAATAATTCTCATAGTGAGTGGGTGTGAGTGGGGCATATAGGTAAGTCACATTCTTGAAAACAAAAAGTTTGAAATTGTTTCAAAAATTCTCAGAGTACGTATAATATACTGAATACCAATTCCAGTGTTTATTATAGAATAGCATTCAGCACAGAAGGTGGCAAACATAGATATTCAAATATTAAAAAAAAAAAAAGAAAGATTATCCAAGGTTTCAGCAAGTAGCCATATAAAGGAAGACAGATTTCTTAACTGCTAGAAAGCACTGTAACAAAGAAAAATGCATAGAAATGTATGAAAAAGGAAAAATCTAAAATAATTAGGTAAGTATCAGATTGTTTTGGATCTGTTAGTGCTATGATATTTCAGGGAGACCTGAACTGGACTCAAGATGTGGTCTAACCAGCACCNTACAAGGGAAGCTAAGCAGTATTTAGAATTAAACTCCACTGAAGGCTTCCAAGCTCAAGAAATCTTCAGAATTGCAAGTTGCAGTGATTTACAAGGGCAAATATCGTTTGCTAGCCCTGTTCTTTGCCCTAGAAATCAACTTACGGCCACTGTTGGGACAGAATACTTGTCTAGCATACTGGTCTGAATCATCTCAGCTCTTCATAAATTTTTGCATAACAAGGAAAAGCTTACAACATACTGATATTCCAAAGATATGGATGCTTACGAGCTCAACATACAGGGCATCTTGTGCTTCTCAATGCATGTATGTATCTCAGTAGGACTTTACTGATACAGTACAGACCACTGACACATCACTACTGCAGATTGTCATTAAGAAATCTAACTAGAAGTATCTGTATGTACATGTGTATCTGCATGTATATATGCATGCATATAGGTGTATGTATGTAAGTATATATGTCTGTGTCTCTCTCTCTTCCCTCCTACACACCTAACACTTTTAGCCAATCCTTTTGTGTTCTGAGAAATCTATTTCTTCCTCTGTTTATCACAACCATCATCAATCTCATGGTGCAGAATACATTAAACACCAATTACAGCTCTTTATCCTGCAGGTGAGCTAACTTGTTTAGTTTTGTTTTTTCTTTCCAGATATGGCCCATTTTGTGCTTTTTGTTCTCAGAATACATGGCTTGGATCATTTTCCCTTCAGTTAAGGTGTGCATCACATAAAAGAAAACTGAAAATATGTAATTTTTAGATGAGCCATCTGGATATTTTCATTGCTGTTATAATTTCCCATTTTTGTATCATTGCATTTCTTTCTTTACTAAATGCTTACAAAGTCTCTGTGGATCACCTTTCTTACCATTTGCTGAAGGATTGAGCACCAAACTCCAGTTAATAATTTCTGAGCTGGACACTTCTTTTTTACTAGCATATTAGAAGATAGTCAACCCATATAGGAGGGCTTCTTAATTTGAAACTTTATCAATATGAGCTCTTTCTCTCAATGAATTAGCAACTCCACATAAGGAGTTGATAGTGACTGGGCCATGAGCACTGAGTAGTAATATCAGGAACAATATGAAACTGAAAAGCAAGACAAAGGAGTGACCATCACTCAGATGCTGGAATATAAAATCAACATGACGGGATCCAGAACAAGGTGTAAACACTAAATCGGGGAAATTTTCAGTCTCAAGGCACAACAAGCAACACCTAGGCAATGCCTAGCGGAATGAGGTTTACCTGCACTTATTACTACATTTATTAGGGAAAAGACAGCAGACTAACATCTGCCCAAAAGCGTCGAAAAGGGTCAGGGGAACATAAACTATTGACTAAGATTCCTCTTGAGGTACCAACTGCAGAAACTTCCATATCCCAGAGTAGTTAGTCCAAAAGTAGTACCGCTGTAATTACTGCTTGTTCATAGAATCGTAGAATGGGTAAGGTTGGAAAGGATTACTGGAGGTCATTTATTCCAACCTCCTTGCTTAAGTGGGGTTCCCTAGAGCACATTACTCACAGGTTTTTGAATACAGCTCAGTTCATACGGGCCTTGTAAAGTAATATCTTTAAGTTGTACAAATGGTACATATACTGAATTTCACCAAAATGTGTCTTTTGTTGAAATGAAGTAACTCATAATGATCAGCAGTCTGAAGCATGTAAGCAAGGGAGATATTTAGTGTCACTTAACTACCTAAATATGACAGAAGCCAGAGTCAGTCAAGGTTTTGTAATGGAACTGCCTAGACATTTTCTTTTTAATGAGATCCCCGAAGAAGACTGAAAGACTTTAAAACTCAGAAAGTAATTTTCAATTAAATCTTGAATCAAAACCAAAAAATTAAAAACACAAAGCACAAAATGACCAGTTCAAACATATTAGAAATGCAAAAAGGTTTCTTAAGCAGGTCTTCCTCAGCTGCAGGTTTGGTTTTGGTCAAATCAGCAACATTCTAAATTTGTCACAAACATGACTAATACCCTCTGATCTTAGGAAATCTTTTCCACCAGACTCTGAAGTCTGTCTGGCTGCTCCTCTTGAGCTGCAGGATCCCAGCTCTGTGCTGTAACTCTTCTATGTGGCACACTCAGTTGTCTTAAAAAGTTTTTCCCCGCACATATGCCCAGCTGCTGGATAGACAGGAACCATCTGCTTTACCCTCCAAGGGGCTGCACATGACCTAGCTTTAATAAAGGGACATACTACAGCTGTGAAAAAAAGAGGAAAAAAATTCCTATCCAGTACGAAAATATCCAACAACTTAATGGTAACTTGTTTATAGATTTTAGTATAAGGGGAAATGCTAACCCTAACAGATGCAAAACCACCCTAAAATAAGATTTTCTGAAATACAACACTGTTACGAGCCATATCCACATATATTTGACAGCAAGGATGAATATGTTAGCTAAAGCCTTTTTTAAGATATGATAAAGGAATTACAGAATCACAGAAGACAGAATATTCTGAGTTAGAAGGGACCCAGAAAGGTTCACAGGTTATCCTGAGTTGGAAGGGACCCACAGGATCATCTAGTCCAGCTCCCAAGCAAACGCCCNAGCTCCTCTTCTCCAGCTTCCACAGTCACTCCTCATAGGGCTTGTCCTCCAGTTCTTTCACCATCCTTGTTGCCCTTCTCTGGACCCTCTCAAGCAGCTCAACATCCTTCTTAAACTGGGGAGCCCAGAACTGCACACAGTACTAAAGATGTGGTCTGACCAGCACCGAGTACAGGGGAAGGATAACTTCCCTAGTCTGGCTGACCACACTGTTCCTAATACAGGCCAGGATGCCGTTGGCCCTCTTAGCCACCTGGGCACACTGCTGGCTCATATTAAGTTTTCTGTCAATCATTACTCCTAAATCCCTCTCCATTTCACCACTCTCCAGCCACTCATCCCCCAGTTGATAGTGATGCATGGGGTTGTTATGTCCAAAGTGAAGAACCTGGCACTTAGACTTGTTAAATCTCACTAAAGTCCAGCACATAGTCCTGCACAGCACCATCCCCAGAAGTCACACTGTATGCCTGAGAGTATCATCCAAACACTTCTTGAACTGTCTGGCTTGGTGCTGTGACCACTTCCCTGTGAACCTGGTTCAGTACCCAAACAGCCCCTGGATAATCTAACATGCAACCTAAAGATCCCCTGACACAACTTCGGGACACTTCCTTGGGTCCAGGCATAGGGCAGAAGCGATTGTATTTTACAGTTCTTTGTGATGTTGATACAGCACAATGTAAGATATTGTTTTTTAAATGCTAAAACATAATAAACACATAAACATCTCCGCTGTTACCATTGTGGAACTGGGAAAAGAAAAAAACATACCTGAACGAAATGTCTTAAAATAGCATGACACTGGTACACTGGGAGAGGACAGCATTGTAAAATTTTCAATACGGATATGTTTAAGAAAGTTGGAATGATGGCTGAACACATGGTAGTTCCTCTGGTTCAGCATGAAGCGTGAAGGATGAGAGCTGTACAAAGGCATAAAATATCATGGTGTTGTGGTTTAACGCCAAGCTGCCACCAAGCCTCATGCTGACGCTCCCACCAGCAGGACTGGGAAGACAATTGGAAGGGTGAAAGCTAGAAAACTTATGAGTTGAGATAAATATAGTTTAATAAGAAAAGTAAACCATACATGCAAACAAAGCAGATCAAGGAATTCACTGCTTCCCATGGACAGGCCACCCCCAGGACAGCAGGGGTTCATCTCATGTAATGGTTACCTGGAAAGACAAATGCCATCCTTTCTAACATGTCCCCCTTTCATCTTTCTTCCCCCAAGCTTGATATTCTGAACATGATGTCATATGGCATGGGATATCCCTTTGGTCAGTTGGGGGTCAGCTGTCCTGGCTGTGTCTGCTCCCAGCTTCCCATGCACCACCAAATTCCTTGCCAGCATGGCAATATAAAAAGCAGAAAAGGTCTTGGTTCTGAGTAAGCACTGCTCAGCAATAACTAATACATCTCTGTACTTTCAATCCTCTGTCCAGCACAAATCCAAAACAGAGCCCCATACTAGTCACTGTGAAGAAAATTAATCAAAACTCTAGTGAAAGCCAGCATGCATAGGCATGAGAGATAAAGAAGAAGGTCAAAAGGACCTGAATTGCATATGGCATCAGACCCAAGAATCTGGCACAGGTATAACTCCTAATGTAAAGGAGTTATTTGACTTAAGTTTAAGGCCAGTGCTGAAAGTACATAGCATAAACAAATCCGTCAGATTCAGGACAGGATTTTACAGATCTGATGCTAAGAGGAAGGCTGTGTGCCTTTCTACTCCATGATGACTTTTGTGAACAGGTGGCTCTGGCCTGAAGAAAGAAGAGGGATGATGCTATCATTCTACGTCTTACATTCACTCTCCCTTTAGCTGCCAGGAAACTAAGAGAAAAATACAACATTCCACGACAGTGCACTTTATATGACCTACCAGTACGACTGTTAAGACTGGGAAACAAGTGAGCTTAAATGGTAAACATAGAATCACAGAATCACAGAATACTATGAGCTGGAAGGGACCCACAAGGATCATCTGGTCCAACTCACCAGCTGTCACCCGTACAGAGACCAAACGCATACCCCAGGGTGGTGAACATAAACCTAGCTCCCTCACAGCTCACAGGCCACTCCGAGCCAGAAGGGACCCACAGGACCATCTGGCCCAACACCCCCCAGTTAGACCATGTCACTAAGCTCCTCATCCAGTCTCCTCTTAAACACTTCCAGGGACGGCGACTCCACCACCTCCCTGGGCAGACCATTCCAATGAGCGATCACCCTCTGTGAAACACCTCTTCCTAACATCCAGTCTGAACCAACCCTGGCGTAGTTTGAGGCCATGTCCTGTAGTTCTGATGTCATCAGCCTCAGAGAAGAGATTCACATCCACCTGGCGGCAACGTCCCTTCAGGTAGTTGTAAACAGCAATGAGGTCACCTATGAGTCTCCTCTTCTCCAGGCTGAACAACCCCAG
>WEKX01025960.1:41537-92647 GCA_013390025.1 Pitta sordida
ACTGTTGGTAAATTATGGAGAGTGGCTTGGCGAGCTCATCTGCAAGTTCCTTCATCACCCTCGGATGGATCCCATCTGGTCCCATAGACTTATGAGGGTTCAAGCCACTCAGCAAGTCTCTGACTACCTCCTCTTGGATTACAAGGGGGTTATAGTGCACCCCAACTCCTTCCATGACCCTGCTGGTCCAGTTGTCCTGCAGGCAGTCTGTCTTACTGTTAAAAACAGAGGCAAAGTAGGTATTAAGTACTTCTGCCTTTTCCTCATCTTTGGTTACTATATTACCCCCTGCATCCAATAAGGAGTGAAGGTTGTTGCAGCCTTTCTTTTTACTGTTGATGTACTTATAGAAACATTTCTTATTGTCCTTGACAGAAACAGCTCGGTTGAGTTCCATCTCAGCTTTTGCCTCTATAGTTTTTCTCCTGCACGACTTGACAACTTCCTTAAACACACCCTGGCTCACCTCCCCCTTTTTCCAAAGGCTGTACATCCTCTTTTTCTCCCCTAATTACAAAGGAATAGATAAAGGCTTTAAATTTGCCTACCTTTTATGATTTAAACCATTAAAATGATGTTTCAACTCACATAATATCAAGCTAATTTATTTAAATTCCAATAAGTAAATTAAACAAACAAAGATTTAAAATTGTGCCACAATATACAAGAAATTTTTATATCCATAAGGTCAAATTTTAAATTAGTATAACGTATTCAGATTCACAAATGCTTCATTGAAATCTGACATAGGCAGCACCCTTTAAAAGTGGGTACATTAGTAATATAATGTAACTGACAGAATCTCTAAATTAGTCTGGAGTTTACTAGTCAGATTTGAAGATCTGAAGATAGGGATCTCTGTAGTCAGTAAAGATTTGGCAATAATATTGAATTAAACATCCCTTACACTTGGCTCACTGAGAATATTTTATTTCAGCAGAATTGCTATGCTCACTAATGACTGAAATCTAATTATTTTTTGTCTAGTCTTTGACTTTATTTGCTTCAGTCGTGGGAGATCATTCTGTCTTTCTTTTTGATTAGTTTGGGATATAAGGGCTAGCAAAATATCTGACAGCTTTGGAGGAACAAACTGTGTGGGCTGAATCTCATCAGATTCACTGATGTTATGCTGATCATGTTTAATATCTGTTCAGAGATGTAAAAACTTTTTTCCAGGAGTGAAATTGTACTGGTTGTGCGCAGTACATATGAAAAAAAACTAATTTAAGGGTAACGGAGGGAATACTATTCACTTGTTAAAAAATCCTATTTTAAACAGCTCCTACAGTTGGCTCTATGCAAAGACAGTTTTTTTCAGATTAATAACCCTCTGCTTTCTTAGAATACTGAGAAGAACTACATAGAGCCCTAAAGTTAGTTCATAAAACATGCTTAAACTGGTGGAAGAGGTTTTTATGATAAAAGAATGTTTGCTCATTTTGAACCTGTACAAAAATGTCCTCAATATTCCTATTATGTAAGGCAGCCCAAATCTATGGACACAGAATCACTTTACTGCCTCCTTCCTGTTAAAATATATTTTTAAAGCAGCACTCCCTTATATTCAAATTACTCAATGTCATATCAAAGTGCTGAGATGTCTTTTTTAAACCTCTCCTTAAAATAAATCAAGAAGCTAGAAGAGTGTCATATAGCAATTCATTCACAATTCAGACTTTCAAAAGATGTAAAAATCAAGATAAGCCTAAGACTTGGATATGCAGGTCCCTGAAGAAATTAATCTTTAAGCCTGCAAACTTTTCAGGTGCTTGCAGAGCTCCTCTGCTGTTCCTCTGCCTGATCTCCTCACTTTGTGATCTCAAACTGCCAGAGTCCCTCCTTTCATGTATTTGCCACCATGGCACATGTGTCTGCTCCAGTCCTCTGCTGCCACACATTTCTTATATCAGCCAAGGGATCTTTCTTGTTTTTAAGGCATATTTCAGTTAAAGCAAAGTCCTCCTACTTACATCTGCAGTTGCCCATCACAGCAGATGCCTGTCACTGGGGACTGAGGGCTGCTGATGGGCAGTCAGCCACACTAACCAGCTGTGAAATCTCTGTTCCCTGAGTGTCAATGAGAAAATGTCACCTGGATGTGTCAGGAGGAAGGCTGGACCATTAGTTAGGCACCAGAGACCAAACAATGAGATTTCCAAGATCCCAAGTGTTCCCTGGGAGGCACATGGTGTCGTGGTTGAGCAGTGCCTTCTATGGAATGTTGACTGTGTTCAGTAACTTTTTGGGTCAGATATATGTGCAGCTGAAACTTCTGAGCCAGTTTGGATAACTCACTTAACAGAAGTAGAATCCCAAGTCATTAGTTTTCTGATGAAAACCTTCTACTGAAATATTCTGTGTCACATTCCTCCTATCCTTTAATCTATAGGCAGTGCCTTGAAAACTTATTTGGAAGTAATTTGAATTTAAAAGAGGAAATAAATCCACCCAAATCATCCCAAAAGCAGCTGACTTCACTAATCAAGAAAGATTTTTACATAGCCAGGAACCTTTCATCAAAGACATCAGGAAACCTTCAGTGGAGTCACTTAGGACTTTGCAGGATATTATGAAGCATCTTTCATCCGAGCCCTGTCCAAAATTCATTATTAAACTAAGACTGTCAGAAAATGAGGAGGAGGCTGGGCAAGTCTTGTATAAATGTATGGGGCTGTGGTCTTGCACAGAGACTCAAACAATTCCAGCACCCATAGTTCACTCAGGCATACCTTGTGAGCAACCCTAGAGGATGGAGCCTGCTGCCAAAGGCCATATTCAACCTTGTTCACTCACTACACGGCACACATCCTCTTGAGAGTATTGTGAGGTGGCATGTGTGTCCTCACCACCTGATTTTCATACCCATTATATTCAATTAAGGAACTAAGCTTGCCTTAGTTGACACTTTCTGTTTGCTTTTGATTTCGGAAATTTTCTCTGTGACAGACAGAACTGCCTCGGTTCTGAGAGTAAATTTTCAGAAACATCTCACTGAGTGGGAGGATGTTAGCTTGGTCTCCCATTAAAATGAGGATTTTTTCCTCATTCATTCTGCATATGTATGTAAAAGCTGGCCTCCTGATTTCTACTCCATTGTTGAATTTCAATTGAATTTGACAAAGATGATGTGAATTTGGTGAAAACAAGGTAACGAGCTAAAAGGCTGCTAGTTTCCACTGAGAAGAAAAGACAAATAAAATGACAAACTTATTTTTTCTTAGGCAATCAGAGTCTCAAAGAGTTGAGAGAGCAAAAGAGTGCAAGAGAGATATGCTGAAAGCCAGGTTTTTGCTTCTTCTGCCCAAGGAACTGTCTGCTCCATTGTTTCTTTTTATTCCTGAGGGCAGGACCTCCATTATTCTTGCTACACCAACCATTAGAATTCTAAGTTTTATAAAGAACACACTGCATTCTTGTTGCAAAAAATCTCTTTTGATCTCTTTTTACTTCTTTTTTTTTTTTTAATGTATAGCTAGAGAAGCAAGAGCTGAGAGAAAGAGAACCTTGTACTGCTTACGAACTAAAATGATGGGATTTGTTGAAGTTGTCGTGCTGATATCTTATATGTCAGCAGTCACTACTGTGTGAATTATTGACAGTTGCTTCTCTGTACTATTTTGTTCCCATCCATTGGCTCTGTAAATAGTGTGGCAGGTGACAAACTGCATGGTTCAATGCTCATCTCTTACTAACCAAAGGGCTTCCAGGAAACACCGAGTTGCTCAGAAGCCTTGCTGTGAGGCAAGTATGAATCATATTTGACAAAAAAAGACCCCAACAAAACCTTGATTAATAGAACAAACATGATCATTTCTGCTTATCATTTAGGGTAATTCCTTTGTGTCCTAGAATTAGGAAGGCCAATGTCACGCCAGCTGTACTGGCATGCTTTAAAATTCAGCCTTTAGCACAGAATAATGATGAAACTTGGCTTTATTGGAGAAAAATCTGATTGTATTCCAAAGATGAAAATGCACCCCCAAAATAGAAATAATGTTAGTAATTAGCTAAAAAATAGTGAGATTCAATGACTTAATAGCACCATTCACAGTTTTAAGTTCTTTATAATTAAGAAAAAGTTTAGAAGAACAGATTATGAACTCTCCTGTTATGAATGGAGGTAGTTTGGTAGGGGTGTTTTGGCAGCAAAGTAATTCCCAAAATAGAGTGCTGGATTCACTCCCAGCTAAAAGAAGCAAAACTTGCAGATGTTGCTAATGCAGACAAAAACTACAACATATATATGTGAACAGATGTGACAATTTTAAGAATTGCATCTGGCACAGAACATGTGGCTGCTTTAGCATCACACCAAGAAGTGTTACTCAGTACTTATGTACTATATTTTTCAGAAGGCAAACCTTTCAAATGCTTAACTTAAATGCGTAAGGAGTCCCAGAAGAATTACTCAGATACGTATTTAAGCAACTTCCTGAAATAAAACCCTCGAAAACCTGATCTGACTATAAGTCAAGTGACTAATAATACACCATTGTATGTATTCATGTATTCACCGTTTTTTCCTGGAGACAAAAGATCTTTTATTTTTTATGTAGTTTATTTGCCTCACTCTATTTCCTTCAGATTTATTTCGTCTCTTGGTTTTGGGATTGCATGCTTCCTATTGTTATTGTTCATCAGATATTTCATGTACAAGGGCTTTCCAAAACAAGGCAATCAATCCAGAGCAACATATTTCCAGTAATATGTAATTATCTGTCATGCAATTGCTCTAGGATTGACAAAATTATTTCTGCATGCATTTATGCTGATAAGCTAGAAAAGCAAATAAAATTTCATGCAAAACCCTAAAGAGAGCAATAGAATGATAGCTATTTAGCTTCCCATTATGCATAACTACATTTTGGACTTTTAATTACATTCACAACAGGATGAAGAGTGGTTGGGAAATTATCCACTTCACTACTTTCTTCTTCAGCTTCTTTCTTTAGCTTTGGACTGTCTCGTCTTTCTTGCATTCAGGAATGTTTTGTCTGAGGACTACCAGTGATGGTGCAATACAAAGGCATGAGGGCACTGATTCATCATGGGAAATAGAAGATGTCCTGGGTTAAATAAAAAGTAAAACAAGTAATTTCCTGCTTTTAACAAAGGAGATTAAAGACCTGATGGTCAAATATTATAATAATCCTTTGATGCTGTATTTTTTTTTATTCTTGACTTTATTTCCCTCTTTCTCCATTATGTTTTTCATTACTAAAACTGCTCACCCTGACCAGTGAAAAAGAAGTGATGGAAAACTGTCATTTTTTCCATTGCCACACAGAAGAACTAACTGTGAGATGCATTCAGAAGGGCCATTGTCTTTTTGTCTGCTGTTGGCCCTGCCTTCCTCACTCCCTCACTCCCTCGTCTCTCTCCTGACTGCCCAAATCTCCCATTGTCCCTCATGCCAGCTCTGGCACTCTTCACTCTTTTCCGTGAGTCAATTTTAATGTGTTAACACAGCAGTTAGGTAGTCAGAGCTGTAATTGTTTTTGTTTCCTGCTGCCGAGAGGTCCATGGCAGTCCATGGACAGTCCACAGATAGACTGGCAATCATCAGAGCCAGCCCAAGTCAAGTGGCGGGAATGCACAGCCATGAGCAGGTTGATATGTGTGAAGGGAAAGTGGGAAGTCCATCACTGAACATCATGCAGTTCTCCAATTGACCCACAAAACCATGTGTCTAAGATGATGCAGGTTTCCCAAAGAACTTGAACAAGAACCACTGGCAGTATCCACTTTTGATGGATAAAATTTTGGTATGTGGTCAAGAAGCTGGGGACTGGAGGGAAAAAAAGACATCAAAGCTAGTAATTCTTTAAACTGTTGGTAGGGAGTTATTTACCTAGCTCTAATGTTTTACCCAAAAGAAGATTATGAGGATTAGTTGTTGTCCGTGAAGTGTTTTATGGATGAAAGTGCTAAGTGTCTGGGATGGAGGCTACTGACACCAATTGTGTTCTGGCATTCTGCAGTATATATACAAGGAAAGAAATGAATTAAAACAGGTTTACTAAAAGCCATTTGATTAGAAAAGAAAATAATCCTGAAAATTCTCAAAGACAAACCTTCTTGCTGGGAAAGAGAACAATTCATTTCGTCATTCTGGTGCAGAAGGACACAGTAGCCCTTGCCATCTAAATAACACTTAAAATCTTGCAAGTGTATGAGAAAACTCAACCAGCAGACACAGCTATGCAGTGAAATCCTTTCCCTGAGAACTAAAAGGCGGCATATTGCAGTTAAGGATTTCTTGATGCCTCCTGGAAGACAACTCTTTCAAAGCTGAGCAGAGGGGTCACTTGGCCTTTTGCTCTGGGAGCAGGTCACCCTATTAATCCCTATTTAGAAGAGCAGAATAAATGACTTCTGAAATAAAAGGTGCTCATTTAGATAAAATCTAGATGTTGTAAACTTTAAGATTTACTTATTCCTAGTTATTAACCCTCATCAAACATAATTAAACCCTGTGGGTAAAGCACAAGCAGTGAGAGATTTTATACTCATGTCACATGTTCTGAAGGGAGTCTAAGTACAACGCCTTTTACTCCTTTTGCTTTGCTAAGTGGGAATTCTGTCATCCAGCAGTTTTCTGCAAATAGTGGAGAACATCAGAGAGTACTCTATCTGGAGTAACCTACATTTCTGAGGTTCCCATCACAGAATCACAGAATATTCTGAGTTGGAAGGGACCCACAAGGATCATTGAGTCCAAATCTTTAAAAGGCACCACTGTCTCCCTGGCAGGAATTGAACCCCTGGTGTCCCTCATGACAAGCAGAGACACTCACCACTGTCCTAAAGTGGATTTTCCTTCAGGAATCCTAATTACTGCTGCCATATGAGTCTATTTAGTTTAAATGTTCTGTGGAATTCCTCCACCAGCACTCTATATGGCCAAGTGTGAGAAGTTCTCTATTTTAGAGAAAGGAGCTATAACCCTGAGCATTTTTTTCAGTGTCTCAGCAAACAGAGCCCATCTGCATATAAAGTTTATCTGGATATCAGTTGTCCATGCATTGATGGTTTCTGAATCTACTGACATGGCAGAACAATGCATGACCTAAACCTCAATTCTGCAGTATTTTGCATTTAGTTCAGTTGTTTTGTTGTAAAGATGTTTAAAAAGAGATCTGACCCTTTAAGATTCACAACCGAGTCACATATAGGTGAGATGAAGCTGACAAGAGAGGTTCGTATTCCAAAATTTTCATTTGGAAGCTCTATTCCAAGAAAAACCTATAAGAGCTGTGGCTTGTTTCCCTATACAAAAATCGGGAAACATTTTTAAAGTAAGTATTGTGCCATGTCACAAAAAATGTAGACTGTAAAATAGCAGGGTATGTAATTTTTTTTTTAATTACAGCAGTTCTTGCCCATATTTCTTCAATCCCTTGAGGTTTTCCTGTGCTTCAATGGTTCATTTACAAGTCTCATATTTGCAAGTGGCATGAGTGCAGTATTAAAACCTACACTGGTGATTTTCAAGCTGTAGTCATTTTGTACATATGGAGGCAAGTAATTCCATGATATTGCTGGCAAGAACGCTTTAAAGCATGAAACTGGAATTTCTGCTGCTGGGACTGCTGCAGCAAACAGAACCATCCTCAAGCTCAGAAGGTACAACCATCAAGAGATTCAAGAAGACAGGAGAATGGCAAGTACTACTGCTGAAGAAATAGCCACTGCATAGGATTTGCTATCCTCACCAAAAAAAAAAAATAGAAAAAAGATCAACTACTACTGTGGTATGATTCCTTCAAGTGAGATCTGCTACCCATTTCATGAGGAGGGATAGTTTGAGAGGACTGCTTGAGAGGGTCCAGAGAAGGGTGACAAGGATGGTGAAAGGACTGGAAAACAAGACCTACGGGGAGTGATTGCAGGAGCTGGGGTTGTTCAGCCTGGAGAAGAGGAGGCTCAGAGGTGACCTGATTGCTGTTTACAACTACCTGCAGGGAGGTTGCAGACAAGTGGGTGCAAATCTCTCATCTCAGGCTGCCAGCACCACAACAAGAGGACATGGCCTCAAGCTGCGCCAGGGGAGGTTTAGGCTGGATGTTAGGAAGAAGTTTTTCACAGAGAGAGTGATCTCTCAGTGGAATGGTCTACTGAGGGAGGTGGTGGAGTCGCCATCCCTGGAGGTGTTTAAGAAAAGACTGGTTGAGGAACTCAGTGACATGGCCTAGATGGTGGGAGGCTTGGAAGGATGGATGGATGGAGTGTGGTGCTTGTGGTTCCACACTTATGTGTTCGATCCCTGGGTGGGCATTTGCTTAGGAGTTGGACTAGATGATCCTGTGGGTCCCTTCCAACTCAGAATAACCTGTGAACCTGTGACTGTAGGAGATTAACAAGGTCTCTCTCTCTAGCTCATCTGTCCCTCTCCTGACATGACTATCTGCCCCATCTCACCAGATATCCTATCTCCACCTCCTGCAAGGTGCAGCATGTGATCCTTGAACAGCTGCTATACAACACGCCTTCTCACTATTGCAAATGAGGATGGTGTTATGGTGGTGGGTAAAGGGGTTTTTGGACTTTTTGCCTGATAAATCTTCCTCACAGACCTCAACAAATCGATGCAAAACAGAGGCAGCTGCATCAGCAGGCCCACTAACTTTTTATTGTAGAAGCAAGAGAGTCATTTTGCTACTTAAGGGTAGAAGGCAGAGTTGCTTCAAAACTGCTCTGAGATGGCAAATTTTAGCTGAAGATGTCAGCCTTCCAGAACCTCCTTCCCCTGAGGTTCAGCATAACTTCACATAGTGCGTGCCAAACAAAATAGGGAGCTTTGTTCACTGAGTGTGAATTAGAAATATTTTCAGAACTGTCATCACTATCATCTTCACCCGTGGGTTCTGAGGTGACTCAGTGCATGTGAGGATGCCACTTTAGGAAACCAAGCTGAATATTCCACTTGTGGCAGAGACTGGGTTGATAAAAGGCTTAGGGAACAGTGCTAGCAGTCATACAGTAGTTTTAGGTGTTAGGGTTATTTGGCTTCTTTAATTGCTTTAACTGCTTATTACAGTTTTGGAGGTAAAGTCATTACAAATCAGCTTAAATAGATCTGGTTTGAATCAATGGTCAGAAATTATGTGAATGCATTGTGGGATGGTAATTGAATGATCGTGCGCCTTATTTTCAAAGACTGATAGTAAAATCTGTGCAGCATCTTCAGGCGTCAGTGAAGGACATAAAAAGCTACACCTTTTTCTTTGAATGCAATACTATTTTCATTACTCTTAAAGAGGTGAAAATTTGTTTCCTTTAACCTTAGTTGATCTTATTTCTTTTATATTGGTAAAGATGGTTGATATTGACCTCTTCTCTGAGGCTGATGACACCAGAACGAGAGGGCACAGCCTCAAGCTACGCCAGGGGAGGTTTAATCTTAACGTTAGGAAGCGGTTTTTCACAGAGAGAGTAATTGCATATTGGAATGGGCTGCCCAGGGAGGTGGTGGAGTCGCCATCCCTGGAAGTGTTTAAGAGAAGACTGGACGAGGAGCTTAGTGACATGGTCTAGCTGGGGGGTGTAGGGCTGGATGACCCTGGGCCCCTTCCGGCTCGGAGTGGCCTGCTAGACTGTGAGGCATCTAGGTTGGTATTACGCTCAGGGATGTGCTCTCGGTCGCTGTACGGGTGTTAGATGGTGAGTTGGACTAGATGATCCTTGTGGGTCCCTTCCAACTCATAATTTTCTGTGATTCTGTGATTCTGTGATATTTCTAATAATAGACAATGATCACACTTAAAAGTCCATTTTTAAAGAAAAGCATATTTTTCCTTATTACATCTCAAATGCTAGTGCTGAGATAAAGATGGAAAAGCAGCATGAACTGCTCCAGTGGAGCAGTGGAAGAAAAGAAATCTCCTAGGCAAGATTTGCTAGTACCAGATTGGGTGGCATGGTACGTTCCAAGTGTTTAAAAATAACACTATGACATTACTGTATCAATGGTGCAGAATCAAAGGACTGCTGTACTGGTTCATAGGTCATGAGTCTGGCATACACTGCTATTTTCAGTGGTAGCAAAGTCTGCTTGGTGAAAGAATAACCAGGAAAATATACTAAGAAATATATGAATCTATTACACCAGTTACTGAGAAAAATTAGTTGCAAGGCTGCCTGTGCATTGCAAGGCTGCCTGTGCATTGGAAGTTGAATCTGTTTTACTTGTAATTTATTTATTGGGGCGAAAAATTGCACATATAAATGTTCATAAGCAATGTGGACATGACAAAGGGTGCATAAGTACTTGAGTAAATCCATTAGTGTGAGCAAGATAGCATGCCTGTGTCTAGTAAATATCACTTGACCCTGGGGCTAAAGTGAGGTGATTGTGGAATTATCTGCCATGTAATTATTCTGTATTTGTCACTTAATTTGTGACTTCCTTTTTAATACCAGTGAAATCAAAAAGCTTTTAAAAGTAGGAGTCCGCTCTATCAAGCATATCTGAAAAAGAACCTTGTGCAGGTTTTTTTTCTTCTTCTACAGATATATCAAATCACTCAGATTTTTCAAAAGCAAGGGAATTCATCACTCATCTTCAAAAGTCTTAAGCTAAACTTTTAAAGTCTTCCTTTGATTGCCAGTAAAATGGACAAATTTCTCTCATTAAGAGATTTCATGATCGGAATTCTGTGAACAGTGTGAATTTTCTGTCAATGTTTTGCTATTAGTTAAATATAGAAATGGCAGAGTAACTCTCAGAGTAGTTAATTTTAAATCTTCTAAGAGGATTAAAATATCTGATTCAGGGACATGCCCATTACATGGATGATTTTTAAGAGTGAAGCAAAGCTCAGCCCTGTTGCGAAGAGCCAGGCCCAAGTCAGTCACATGTCTTCATAGAAGTATGGTGAAAGCTCAGTTTATTATAAAGAAACTATCCCCTTTATCCCCTCTCTACTTCCGTACACGCGCCACACGAGCGTAGCATGCACCTAATCCTACTCTAACATTGGCTACTACACTAAATTCACGCGCCTAATCTAAGTCTTTGATTGGAGCATACGCTAGGAGCACCCAGCTGCACTTTCCACATTCCTCATCCCGTCTACCTCTGCTCACTTCTTTCTTTAGCCAGATTCAAGGTTGAATCACCATGGTTGCCTCGAAAAGTCCCAAAGTATTGTAGCAGAGTGAACACTTCTTTGTGCCCTCTCTCCTCTAAAAATTCCTCTACACAGTCCTGCTCTGATGTTTATCCTGAGACTTCTATACTCATTAAAATTTACTTTGAAAGTATGTTACCAGTGTGTGGATTCTGTATTTCAGCAATACTGAATGTGATTGCTTATATTTAAAGTGCCTTTTACTTCATTCAGTAAAGTAATACAAAGCTATAAATAAGGAATTAGATTTTTTTTTAGCTATGGTCCCTATTGGCTTTAGTTTACTGGAACTTCTGAAGGGCTTGCTGATGCTCTGTTTTAGGATTAGACTGGGAAAATAACAGGACTTTTTCACATTCCAGACCTAAAATCCAAATGCCCAAAGAAAGAGAATTACTGCTGCTGTTCATACTGCATGGCTACCTCGAGCTCAGACCTGACCCTCATGCCTAGCACAGTGCAAAGCCTCAGCATGACATCTTTCACCTAACAGTTCATCTTGTCCAGGGATGATGTATTTAAGTAACAGCTGTCGTTTACATGTTTCCTCCAGTAGAGATGGCCATCATTTTACCCAAACACTTTGTTGATGCTACATCAATTACAAACAAAAGGACACCAGAACAAGAGGACATGGCCTTAAGCTACGCCAGGGGAGGTTTAGACTGGATGTTAGGAAGAGGTTTTACACAGAGAGAGTGATCTCTCAGTGGAATGGTCTGCCCGGGGAGGTGGTGGAGTCACCATCCCTGGAGGCATTTAAGAGAAGACTCGATGAGGAGCTCAGCGACATGGTCTAGATGGTGGGAGGCTTGGATGGATGGAACATGGTGCCCATGATTCCATGCTTGTGGTCCTGATCCCTGGGTGGGCGTTTGCTTGGGAGTTGGACTAGATGATCCTGTGGGTCCCTTCCAACTCAGAATAACCTGTGAACCTGTGATATCAAGAACCTTGTACTACTCCTAACTTGTAGCAAGCTAAATTAGCTGTTGAACATTCAGTATTATCTCTACTTCAGCAATAAACTCCAGCACATTGTTCTCCTGAACTGTATGTTATGTCCTCTTGTAGAAAGATAGGCAGAAAGTTAAAAAGTCAGTGGTTAAAAACATCATTCCAGATTTTGTGCGGAGTCGCAACCAAGGTATGCCAGCATGTTTGTGCTACGTCTGTCTGCTTCTTTTTTCAATTACTGCATAAATTAAAGCAAGCAGGTAAAACCTAAATACATGTGATAAAATTAGACATCCTTAGTCACCAGTGACTCAGCACTAAATTAGACCCTGATCCGAAACCAAGCATTGTTCCATAAGTCTTAAATAACTCTGCTAAACTTCTATCAAACCAAGGTAGAATTTTGTATGCTCAGGCCTGGAGCAGAATTTAAGTTAAAATTTTGGCAAATTTACAATTAAAAAATAAATGAGGGAATACTCCTCATGAATCCATTGGGCATGAATTATTACCTTCTTTGAAGTGACAGCTGAATCAGCTGAGAATCTGCTGAGAACGACGGCCTTCTCAAGGTGCAGGGGTCTTCAGCCAAAGATGTCTAATATAGCACTGGCTTGTCATGTATTTTTCCCAAAATCATTCATCCTAAAAAGAAATAAAGTGTTGAGGTTAATTTACCAAGCTACACTACCACTGAATTTGTATTGAGTCAGTCAGTCAGTCATTGCATCAGCTCTTCAAGTTTCCAAGTTACTTGCCTCAGCCTCCGTAATTCAGTCTATAAACACAGACAAAGTTTACCAGCTACACAGAAAAAAAGGTGTAATCTGGTGGAGAGCTTCATACTTTAGAATATCTACTGTCCAGTTTGTGCTTAGAACTGAAAAGCTATTTTCAAGCCTGAAACAGCAGAAGTAAGTTTTGTACATTCCTTTCTTAGAGGGCATAGATGGAAATGAGATTAAGTTTGGTTTTTTTCTTAAGTATGTCTTTTACCTTGATGGAGTTGGATTCTATAACATCTAAGCGTCTGTGAGCTCTTCTATCTCTCCTCGCTCTGTTTATTTTCAGAATTTTCTCAGAGGAGATTTGCTAAACGCTGAAGGGGAGAGTCCCTCCACCTCTGTCACTAACTTCCTGAATTACTACTGCTTGTTTCAGTCAGACCCAGCCATGTGTGCTGGATTGACAATGAAACAAAAACCAGCCATTGATGGCATTTTACTGATAGCCACGCTGAGAGTCTGTCCACTCCAAAGGGTGTCTGATGATATGTGTTGCAGGGTGAATCTCTGTAATTTATATATAAAACATGTTGTTAGAGATTATTTTCTATGTACTTTCTATGGGTATATTAATCCCACTTGTCCAGCTTCTTATGGCATTCACTAAACACTTTGCTCATATGAATAAGAAGCATTGAGAGCAATGGACTTATAGAAAGCTTTTGCATTTTTACAACAGCCAGACATGTGAGGTTCAAGTGACTCTAGATAAAAATATAGATAAATATTAAAATGAAGAAAAGGAGACTATTAAAAAGAAATTGAAATAAAAATATACATTCAGTATCATGACTCTCAAAATGCTTTCCATTCTACTGAAATTTATGTTTTGATTCATGTTTACTGTGTTCTTGTAAAAACAGAATAATTTTGACAAAAATAAGCAGAGCTTCATAAGGGTTGATTTCATTGCCATACCACATGTGATTATAAAGGGAGTAGTTGTGGTAAAGGTATTCCCTTGACATGACTATCTATTCTGTCCCATGCATTTCAATAACCATTCTTTAAATAGTGAGACACCCACAGGGTTTAATTCTATGAAACTCATTCTATGTGCAGAATAGAAGTAGCAATTAATTTTTCAAAAGGCTTTGTTAAAGCTGTCACCATTGAAAAATTAGGCAGTAGGAATGATAATGCAAAATATGATTGTTGCTGTTGCCTTTAAAATGCTTTCTCGTCTAAAGTACTAGATTTCCCCAGCTGATGTGTCTAAATACTTCACAGAAATTGGCACCTGTTGAGCTGAACATCAGAATTCTTTTTGACTGAGAAAAAAATATTGCTAGAATTGAAGGTTTTGCCAACAATGACTATGATAGAATGCAAGCCTTTATACTGACAAGTCATCATATACATAGCAATTTTTTAATGTTTTTCATTATTGTTTTGGTAACATTGGAAAACTACAATTTTTTGCAACAGAGCAACGGAATGTACTGAGGAAGACAGCACATCACCTGTTTCAGAAAACTATGATCAGATGTCCTAGACCACATTTGGGAACAGTACTGGCATGGTTGCTTTTTGCCCTGAAGTTTAATGCACAAAAAGAAAAAAGGAAAATAAGAATCATGGCTGTAGCACTTCATTGACCACCAGAGACACAGACAGCGAGCAGAAGACAATTCCCCAGATGTCATTCCCATCCAATTTTCTGTGCCTTTGGCATTGTCTGTAACTACTTATGCTGAATCTCATGAGCCAAATGCAGAAGAGATACCTTTTCTTTTTAATCATCTAGCTGTAGAAGGAAGATGTAGTTTAAAACAGTACAAGCCAGTGCCAAAAATAAGAAATTTGAGGAACTGATCTTGCCTCTTGGTGATATCAATGACAAAACTAAAGTCCTGATCTTAAACCACTATTATACCCTAAAAATGCAAAATAAGAAGAGAGAGGAAGCCAAGCAACTCAGTATTACACAACACTGCCAAGCTATATGGATTTAGTACGCAGGCATAAATACAGATCCTTTTTATGTAAAATGGGGACATCCATAATGTTTTTCTAATCACAGAATGGTAATGTGGTACCTATAGCAGGTAGATATTCCCATTCTGCTCCAGGTAATCATTTAGAAAAAATTAAATCTGTCTCACATAATCATGTGAAGATTACTAGAATGGAAGGCAACAGTGCCAAAGTAGAAGTAGAAATAAAAGAAAATTATTTTAAAATACATTCTCTATGCAAGATGTCAAGTCCTAGTCAGATTATAAAAGGGATTAAATAACTTCAAAGAAAAATTAATACATAAAGTTGATTCTTAATACCAGAACCTGGTCTGCCTGAGCACAAATGTTAGAAGTTCTTTAGATCTCAAAAATGTTAACTTCCTTCTGCTTGCTAGCAGCACAAATTGCCTTACTGGGTGAGGGACAAATGCCCATCAAGTAATTTACCAGTTTTTACCTAGCTAAAACCTCTGTGTGTCTTTATAAGATAGAAGAATATTAGGAAGGAAGATACTGACATATGATAAACTGTCATCATTTTACTGGAGATATTCAGTAACTCTCTTGTGGCTACTTATAGTCATGCTGGAATTTAGGAAGATTTACCAATCTGCTGATATTGCCTGCCTTGTGGAAAAAAAAACAAACCTCCTTACACGTCTCAAATGTTTTTAAAAACAGTGAATAAAAATGCAGTAAAAACTGAATGTTCAGAATTTTTACAGCATCCTTTTTGCTCTTGAATTATTTGTTTTTATATTTTAATCCCAGCCATTTTATGTTACAGTAGGTTTGTGTTTTCTGAATGCAATCCTGAACTAAATTACAGCTAGCCTTGCTCTTTGCTAGACTTCATAGACTGTGTGGTTTTAATTAAAATTTGGTTTGGAGCCTCAAACTAAGGGGACAGTGTAGTGCTCAGGAAATCTAAACATTAAACAGTGCATCCGAAAACTAGATAATTTTGTGGTATTTTTGCTTTGGGGGCGAGGTGTGGAGGAAGGGACCAAAATTCACAACTCTCTTAGTGTTGAAGGAAATATCTTATCCTAAACTAATACAATTACAATTAAGTGCAAACTCATATTTTCCAAAATTCATTAATTAAACAAGAATTAACTGAGAATTATTTTTTTCTTACATCAGATTTTCCCCAATGTCTAGGATTGTTTCAGGGGATCCTGATTTCAGAGCAGTAACTATTCAGTATGTCACTACAAGTATTTTAGTGTCAATTCCTAATGTGAGTCTCCTGTTAGCTTTTGTTGGTTTTTAATAACACCCAGATAAATCTTTTTAAACACAAGAATTGTGGTGACTGCTTTTGTGTTCACCAGTTGGGAGTGTATAATGAGGACTGCTGGCCAGATCCCAGGGTTTAAGGAAGTATTAGATGTAGAGCTGCAATCCAGCATAAAGCAACAAGAGGTTTCACAGTGTCAACAGAGGGGACAGGATTCAGGAATCACTGGTTCCTTTCTAGGCCCTGAGGAGAACTACTCTACCTTGGCCACAGGATATTCTCTCCGTCTTGCTGCCTATTTCTTTCCTACGTCTTGCTTCTTGTTCACAGCCCTTTTCATTCTTCAGGTTGCTTATCAACATCCTCATTTTATACAACTAGTCTCCTCCATCTCATCTCAGTTTTTCTTGATTTCCAGCATCTGACGTTCGGTCTCTGTACGGCTGTTAGATGGTGAGTTGGACTAGATGATCCTTGTGGGTCCCTTCCAACTTATGGTATTCTGTGAATCTGTGAATCTGTGAATCCATGGGTTGTTACCTCTATACAGGTGCCGTGTTTGACTATTTAGCGTTGCAGGATATTTTATCTAGTGTCTTCACACAGGAACAAAGCAATGTGATCTTTCAGCCCAGATGACTCCTTTTTTTTTTTTTTTTTTTTGCTATAGGAAATTGCTTCCTAAACCAGACCAAACTTCAGGAAAAAATGAAATATGATTTGTTCTAGATCACCTTTAATTTTAGACCAAATCTAACCAGATACAGTTTATGTTTATATCCTTTTTCTTTGTGTTGATATTGTTCACACTCCATGTTAGTTGATTTACTTACCAACAACAAGCATGCTATAATTTTTTTTATTTTTACTAAAATAAATAAGATATGCTCTAAAACAAAATTAATTCTGACCTTTTTATCTCCCTCTTCTAGGTAAAGTTTTCCATTATCCACTCATCTTAATTCTCTTGCTCTGCACTTGTTCAAGTCTGGATTGATCTTAATTAAACACAACCACCCAGAACAGAATAAAGCATTGCAGACTTGGTCTTAGACATTAGCATTAATATTTTCCCTTCTGTCCTGGAGAGGCTACATCTTAAGCTTTCACAAATATTTTTAAGGCTATGTATTCCAGACTGTTGTATCATATATTCCCATAATAGACTTAGACTCCCTGTTGCTTTATCCTCCTCAGTTTTTAGAAGTTGACAAGGTCCAAATTTATTGATTAAATTTGTGTTACTCATCCCTAAACACGCTTCCAGCTGCTGTAGTAAACCCTCTTTGTGCCACTCCATATGTCAGTGATATTCTGAAGTGCATCCTGAATGCTACTCTAACTGTTCTTGAATATTGTCTGTGCCTCACTACTGCTTGTTATCGCATTTAACGCACTGCCATTTTTAGTGTCAGGGTCATTAATAAAAATATTTAATGAGTTGTCTTAAGACTGGTGTTTGAGGAGTAATCACTCTGCAGCCAGATAAATGCTCTTTCAGCATATTCTAGAGCTCTGTCTCTATTTTTTCCCTTACTAATCTTGTAATTCTTCTATGAAAATTGCATCTTTTACAGTTTAATAGTTTCCTACATGACATCAGGCTGAAGAAAAGATAGACTAAGAAAATGCAGTACATACCTCTAATTTGTAAAATCAATTCCCCAGCAAAGAAAGGTGTGAAGTCACGGTAGTATGAGACATCTTCAGCAGAATGAAGCTATATTTTATTGCATTTTTACTTACTTTATACTTTTAGTTATTCTCCCTACAAACATTTATGCAAAAATATATCATGCCTCAGAGGCCAAACACACGGACCTCATTACAACATCCTTCCCCGCACCATGCACTTATTTCAGAATATTTTATTCTATTTGTTGTCATAATAGATGTGTTTAAACTCCTTGCTTAAATTCATCTGAGTTCTTTCTGTATTCTGTAGCACGTGGTGTATCCAACCACAGGAGCTCAAATGCTCTGTGCTCTTTGTAAGCTGTTTTCAGTTCAGATGAGTTTATTTCTGACTCTCACCTCCTTTACATTTCCTGCCTTTGACCCTATACTAAACATCCTATCCTCCTTATCAAGCCTGGTATCTATTAGCTAGCTCTGTAGATGTTCAAAATCAACAACCACTTATTCACCTGCAATAGTAAATATTCAGCATATCTGCAAACTAGACTGCAGCAGGATCTGAAAAACTGGGTGATCCACAGTCAGCAATCACTTTCACACAGAAGGAGAGAGAATTCTGCTCCCAAAGGAAGAGAATTCAATTATTTAATTTCCCTCAACCTACAGATCTCAGTCCAAGGCTATCTGTGGCCCATATGGCCCTGTTCTCTTGCTAGTCTTGCCTGTTGTTATTCACTTGTGTGAACTGGCTCCAGGGCTTCAACAATTGAGCTACACCCAGTCCACCCCTAACCCATGCAAAGGAATGGCTTCCAGGAATTTTGCAATGTAAGTAGTAGTCAGGCTAGCAGCACTGCAGCTGGGAAGGATGTGTCTTTTAGCCCGGGCTCTTAGGTTGGCTCTCTAGCTGACACTTAGAAACCAGATGAAACTGAGGACAAGGTCATGGTTTCAAAAAGTAGGTTTAGGGCAACATGATGTATCTTCCTGCTGAAGTGAAGATTTAAGGACACACCAACGTTACCATTTTAATTTGGGGCAAGAACAAAAACTGGAGTCCCAACCTGCTGAGCACCCACCCTGTTTACCTGCTGATTTGTAATCTAGCACATGTTAGCTGGCTCTCCAAGCAAGGATGCAGGGCTGGGGTATGCCACAAATCTCCTGCATGGATGAGCAGCTGGAACTGGCTGTGCTGAAAATGAGGTTCCTTCTGAAAGAAACTCAACCGTTCCTGCACTGCCAACAGAGGGATACGACACACCTCTGGACTCCTTTAAAACCACAAATAGTGTAAAACACTGAAGAAACTTTGTCACTGTGAAGTACTATATAGCAGGTTCTGACTTTGCATGGTTTGTTCAAAGTCAAGTGAGAGACCTTTGGCAAAAAAGGGAAGATAACTCAGTTTTTCCAAATTTCAATTTCAGCCATATTTGTTCACACTTTAAAATAAAAATTGAAGCTTCGCAGTTGAAGTTGGATGAACTATTCATAGCAAATAATGTAGCCATCAAACAGAGACTTCTAGTCACTTGATGTATTATCAATGAATAGACTGATTTTTATGAATATGCTCATTAGCTGCAATTGTTTAACAAATGATTTATCTGAAAAAGTTTCATCTCCTGAGTTGTCTCTGATCTACTTGCTCTTTGATTATTCACTAGATGAGAATATTATTACTTTCTCCTTCATAGAATAAGTAAAATATTAGCAGTATCTGTGAATACTTCTGTAATGAATATTCATTTGTGAATGCACATGTTATATGACTTGTCATTACAGGCATCCATTATCCCCCTATGAAGAGTAGTTTGCCTCTTTTTTAAAATAAATGTAAATTATTATGGCATCTATTCATTAGCAAGGTTACATTAAAATATGACAAAGTAATTACCTTTAAATGTTAATTAATCCCTTGCTGCAAATATTTTTTCTTTTAAACACAAATTTTAAATGCTATTATAAACATAGAAATGGGTTTCTTAACTCCTGTGCTGCCAAATGCACATTTTAGCCTGAGTTATTTTCAGAGAATTAGCATGTGTACATTGCAACCTATTCTATGATAACAATTTGCATTCACATATACTATGTTTTCCTGAAAGAATTTACACTGTAGGAGACTGAGAAAAATGCCATCCAAAAGTTACAGAGAAAAAAAAAGGAAAGAAAGGGAGAAATATGAGACATTTACAGGAAAAACTAAATTTCACAGGAAAGAAAAACATGCCATAAAGAAAACAAATTGCAATTCTATGGAACAGTTAAAAAACTTAACAACATGTGACAATAAATGACTCAAGAGAGGAAGACATTGAAGCTGGAATCTCTGCTTGTAATTCAGGCATATTAAAGGAAGCTTCAGATCTGTTTAAATGGCTGGCACTAATTTATTTGCTTACACTGGAAAATATTACGCATTGTTTTGAAATTACTTTTAAATAACACTCTGAGTGCTACGTCTCTGGTGTTGCAATTGCTTCTTGCATTTAAAATCAATAACTGCTAAATATGGCATGCCAAGTGAAGCAGTGACAAATAATGGACCACATAACGATTTGCTAAGGGTTTATCTGACGTTCTGCAAAAGAATATGATTAAATCCTCCAGTGCCTGGGGTACCCACAGTGAACTTCTCTTATAAAAATTGTGCTAGATTTTTTGAAAAACAAGACTTCTAAAGCCAAAGAAAGAAATTCAGATCCCTGCTTGCTGACACAGAGTATCACTGAATGGTTATACTAATAATTGCATAAAATGCTTTCATACAGTTCAGTAGGAAGTGGACAGTCTCTTATGTGGTCACTACTGCTAATGAGAGTATAGACATTTTTTAATAACTATGAGAAACTGAAGCAGATTATGTGGTGAAAGGTAAAGTAAGTTAAAGCTTTTTCATCCATAGGAGAGTGAATATAAAAAGAACAAAACATAGGTCCAGAAGGCAAGTGTCTCTTTGGAAGATCTTACCTGCTCACTTACTGCAGCAATTGCTAAGCAGAGGCAGATCAGCAGGAGAAATAGGATGCCTTCCCAGATATGTGTCCAAAGGAAGGAAGAATGAAAGCTGCACTCTAAGCCTAAAAATAGTAAATCAGAATGAGTGAAAAGGATGTAGTAAATAGGCACTATCATGGAATATATTGTGTAAAACTGTCCAGAAACTGAAACTTTGGACCTATTGTGAATAAATGCAAGACTGAAGATACTGACTCAGAGTGTTGTGTTTTAAGTATGGTATATATTCAGTCAGGAAGATGAAGACATTTGACAAAGCAGGCATTTAGAGCTGGAGCTTGGAGTCTATGGAGACTCCAACTAGATGCATGACACGTGCTCTTTGCTTTTTAGCTTTTGCTGTAAGATTATGACGATATCTGTGAGTTTCCAAAGAAAATATTCAGTATCTATGAGTGGAGGACTACACTTGGTACCAGGAAACAGAAAAACAGAAGTAAATCCACTTTAGCAGAGTGGTGAGTGTCCTCATCTCTCATAGAGGAGACCAGGGATTTGATTCCCGCCAGGGAGGCAGTGGTGCTGTTTAAGAGTTGGACTCGATGATCCTTGTGGGTCCCTTCCAACTCAGAATATTTTGTGATTCTGTGAAAAGATGGTAAAAGAATAGTTGGGCAACTAAGGAATCCAGTACATTTAGAGTACTTATATCTGCAGAAGTAAAAAAGGAAAAGTACAAACATGAATTCAGTATCTCTGTGAAGGTGGGTAGAACCACAGCAAAGAGTAATACGTAACTTGTTTTAATATGCAAAATGAAAAACAAAGCAGATACAGAGTGTGGAAGAAAACACAGACCAAAACAGAAATCTGCTTTTGGACACAGTTGCTATATTAGTGAGAAACAAAGTAATTTTCCAAAAGACTGTAAACACGAATAAAACAAGGTGCTAAGAACAAGTGTATGCATTTTTAAGAAAGAAAGGTATTCGGGAACAATCAAGATTGTTATGATAGCATCACCAAGAATTTCGAGTGGAAGAATTAAGTCCAACATCTTGAATAATACCTTGAATATAAATGGAGCATGTGTTAATTTTAAATTGGACAGCAGAAATCAGGTCCAGTTGCACATGAAAATTATAATTAAAAAATGAAAAGAAAACCTAGTCATGTGGAACACTGGTGGTAATTCTAACATTTTACTTTGGAAAGCCTACTTCTAGTGTGAATATTTGTGAATTGGTTATTAAGAGAAGTAAAATCCTGAAAGACTATGTAAAATGGCTCCAGTTTTCCTTTCTATGCTCCACTCCATGTAACTGAATTTGATTTTACTGCTAATATCTTGAAAATTTTGCCACTTATGAAAGTCAGTGTACCAAAGATATAACAAGTTACTAGAATGTCTCCGTTTCACAGGTTCACAGGTTAATCTAAGTTGGAAGGGACCCGTAAGGATCATCTAGTCCAATTCCCAAGTGAGCACCCACCCAGGGATTGAACCCACAATGTTTCAATTATTTCTTTCTGATTCTTCTGCCCTAATATAGATGTTTGAAATTTTAAAAATATAACTGAAGTATTACTGTCTATGCCCATCTTTTTATTGATATATTATTCATACAACACAGACTGAAGACAAATTGTCTCAATAATTTGTGTTATTTCATGCAACAGTGGGTATAACATTCCTGTTCTTATTGCATTGACATCATTGGAAAGATTGTTGTAATGTGATAGAGATTATTTTTTATTCAGTCTTGCTCCATGCAGTTTATTGCTTTTAGCTGATGTTTTGATTTTTATTCCCCTGTCACTGGATACCCCATTTAAAAATCATAATCATATGACTTCATTTGTGGTGGATGAACAGTACTTTGCAAATCTCCAATGGAATTCATTGGAGTTTTCAGCAGTTCATTCTATCCTAGTATAAGAAGAGATAAAAATTTCTCCATCTTTGAATTAGTGGTGAAAACATGGTTATTACAACATGGGACTTATGAAGATAAGATTTTCTCAGATTCCCACTTGAAATATTGTACCATTAGCTACTGGATTAAAAATTTTTAAGGTATTATGAAATTAGTTTCTGGAGATACAGAAGCCTGCAGGAAAACTCAAATCCAAGTATTTGCCTCTGAGGTTTCAGAAAAATCTCATCTGAAGCCCGATTGCTTTACTAATTGCTTGATTTTGTCCAAAATAGTGATGTGGTAGAAGAACTGCATGAGTAAAATTGGGAATTTTCTATATTTTGGCTAAAGATCTTCATAAATACTATATCTCTAGCAGGTGTGTTGGATGTCTATTCCCTGATACTGACATTCTGCTTGGTTATAGTTGAAGGAACAGGATCAAAAAGGAAACATATTTCAAGATTTGAGGCAACTTGTACTACTTTCTCCAAGTGTCAGCATACAATCCAAAATAGATGGTGACACCCTCTCTCTAAAATAATTTCTTGTCTTTTTTGTGAGTTTCCAAATACAGTGAATCCTCTCTGTATCGCGACTTCTCCTTCATGACCTCGCCCATTTGCAAAGCAATTTTTCGCAAATATGATTTAGTGGTCCGCAAGCCCAGCTGCCTGACGCATGCGCAGTTTGACTCTCCTCTGCCGAGAGGTGGTGACACAGTGCCTGTGGGGCGGGACTCACCCCTCCCTGCGGGGAGGGGGACTTGCAATGGCAGCACTGTGCCCCTAGTCCTTGAATGGGGAGACTGCCTCATGAAAGTGAGGCAAGCTGTGTACTGGGAGGGCGGCGGGCTCCCCCAGCGCGCGCAATTTACTGCAGCTCGCAGTGGCATTTAGAGCCCTGACTCGGTCCCTGCCCCAGTCCTATGTGCTCTGCTGAGACCCAGCACAGCACCACCACAAGACATGCCATTCCTTGTTACTCAAAGCCCAGTCAAAGCCCGGGCAGCGCTGCCTCTGCCGGGACTGGTGGATGTTAAAGGGAAAGAAACTCCCATACCAACGCCTCCCCCCCGCCATAAGTGCACGGGGTGTTGCAGTGTTGCAAAGTTAAGGTTTTTCCAGGCTCCAAGAATGCTGAACAGAGCCCCTTACCCGCCGCAGAGGCAGGGCGAGCACACACGGGGCGGCGTGGGTCCCCCAGGGTCGGCGTGAGCACTGGGGTCAGACCGGGAGGCTGGGGGGGAGAGCGGCGCAGGGTTTAGGCTGTGGTCACAGCAGCCACGCAGAAATGGTTCCCTTTGCTTGCCTGTGCCGAGACAGATTATGGGAACGAGCAAAGAATTGTCCCCAGAGCTCCAGAGTTCCCGGAGGTGGAGCAATGGGCGTGGCCTGCATTCATATTAACGACCTGCAGTTCTTTGTGAGATTAATGTTTCACGAGGCCTTTGGCCTGTCCCTTTCCTCGCGATGGAGGAGGTATAACTGTATATGACAAAAGAGAATCAGGAAAAAAGAGAGAAATACAGATACTGATAATTATAGGAAAAGCCTTCTGGCATGTCCAGAAATAGAACACAAACTTCTGATTCATAGGTCTGCATCCTGGCCACTGCACCACACTGCTTTTCCTAGAGACTTATTTTTGTGGAGTAAATGCATATTTCATAAATATTGTGATTGAAATGTATTGTAAAATCATCACAAGAATCTCCTTTTAAGTACTCTTAAAAGCTTACTATGTTTATTCACATTTTAAAATAACATCCCACCAGAAAGTCCCCAGACTGCATGATGTTACATAATTTCATTACTATATGATTAATATTTTTAAAATCATTAATATTAATTTATCTGAGCTGGGCTATGAAAATCTTTCAAGCGCAAGTAATTGGAATTTTGCAAGGATCTTTCTTTTATGAGGAAATAAAAAAAATGCCAAATCATTAAGGTGTTTTCATGAACAGAGATAGTATGCTATTGTGATTGAAATTAGTTTTAGCTTAACATTTTGTCAACACAGAGGAAAGCTGTGTTTGTCTGTGATTTCCACTATTCACTGTCTCTGACTTCACTGCATTTATGAAGACATCTTGCAAACTGTTTGAAGGAGATTTTCTTTAAAAAATCCTAAACATAAAATATTCTGATGTCTAAGAAATATATGTCTTAAATGTGTGCTCCATGTAGTGTTTAGTATTTTAAATATGTTCTCCTTTTGGTCTGTTCACTGAATTCTAGAAGCTCATTTGATACTTTTTTCATACAAGTATCACTCTGTTTCTTGGATACATAAATTACAAGGAGAGATTTGAACACCTACGGCAAAGATGGAGAGAGACTTTTTATAAGTCTCTTACTTTTATCAGTGACAGGACAAGGGGGAATGGCTTCAAACTAAAAGAGAATAGGTTTAGATTAGACATTAAGAAAAAATTCTTTATTGTGAGAGTGCTGAGGCACTTGAACAGGTGGCCCAGAGAAGTTGTAGATGTTTCATCCCTGGAAGTTTTCAAAACCAGGTGAAAAGAGCTCTGAGCAACCTTGTCTAGTGAAAGGTTTCCCTGTCTATAGGGGCAGGAGAGTGGTGGTGGGTGGAATTATATAATCCTTAAGGTCCCTGCCAACTCAGACCATTCTATAATTCCACGATTCTGTAATACAAGTTTTGGAAGCACAAGAAATACAGATCTAGAGTCCCACATTTATGCACATTGGTAGAAATAGTATACATACATAAAACCTCTCTTTGTACGTTTCAACTTTTGTGTGGGAAAATCAGCACTGCCTTATATTTTGACATATTTTAATATTTGGGAAAGGAGAGGGTTTGGAGGTACCTGGGCAATGAAAGGAGACAGAAATAAAATCAGCTCCTATTTAGTTCACTATCTAAATGTAGAGAACATAATGAATCAAAATATGAGAAGAAATTAAGATTTTTTTTATATGTTGATGTAAGGACAACAGGTGAGAGATTATGGAGACTACTTCCTTGTGAGCACACATTTCATTTTTTCACTGAAGCAGGAGGGGGGGCATATTAATCAATTTTTTTAAAACTTGATACATATATTCTAATATATTCCTTCTAAGGAATGAGACAGCAAACACAATAGAGGAAGGGTGCTCTTGCTCATTCGCCACTCTCAAGTCATTGAGCACCTGAGACCAAGAGGTCTTCAGTTGTCACGCAACATCATTCCAACTGAAAACTTGCAATGTGGATAAATCAGTAGTGTTCTTCCTCCTGTCAAATCTGAGTGCAGAGTGAGCACTAAAAGTAATTGATAATGTGCAGGGAGGGAAATTAATTATCATGGGTTCTTTGTCTCCAGCTGACAGATGTTTCAGCAAAAACTACACTTCTGCCCCTGGAACTCATAAGACTATAGATGAATATTTCCTGACTTGTAAGTGTGATTGACCTGTGGGCATTGCATATAACAGAAAATGCTTATCAAGTTGGTGACACCTAATTCAGTGAAAGTGATGGGGTCTGATGGGAAACAGAATCAAATCTATAACTATGCAACCAGCATGTTCTAGACTTGGTACTTTAATAGGGCCAACTTATAAATGCTGAAAATAATTATGAATCAAATTGATTGAGGAAAAAAAATACAAACAGAATCATCTGAGAGATGACTGGGAGTATTTCACATTACATTCAAAATCTACAATCCTTAAAAGTGGAAAAATATTCACACTGCCTAAAAATCAATTTAATAATGGGGGAAGCAAGTATAAAATTATATTCAATTTATATATGTATGTATATGGATTTTAAAAATTGAACAGGAGGAATAGATCCATAACTGCAGAGTTCTGACTGTGGTTCATTATCTTAAAATGTATATAAACATGGGGTAAACTCTCAACATAGTGCTCATAATAAGCTTTTGATGAGAATACTGTTCATTCCTCTCTTTAATATTTATGAAATAAGCATTTACTTAGTGAAAGTAAGCCTTTAAGTGAAACGGTGTGGTTCTGTGACCAGAATGAATTGAATATAAATAGTGTAAGTTAGAAATCAAGAGTGGTAGAAAATATATAAAAGGATGAAACGGGAACATTATGAAAAATTTCCAGTCAGCAGAGTTAAAAACAATGCAAATGAGGCTCTCAGGTAAACAAGGAACAAAAGAAGTTCTGAAAACAGTGTCAGTCCGTTGCTTTTTAGCCAGAAATTCTAGTCTCTGTTTTAGCTCAGCTCAGATTTACACTGTGACAATGATGCAGTCTCAGTGCAAAGGGAGGTGGTAGACTTATCCCGGTTAATTCAGGAAAGGTAATCCATCAGAAATGTGCTTTTCTAGCAGTGGGATGAAGCAGCAAAGCCCTGTGGTGATGAAGGCACTGCAATAGTTCCCATGTTACCACTAGTCTAGCCACTGCTGCTTCTTTGCTTCCTGAAGTGAGATGTTCTAAGCATGCTGTATTGGGTCTGTCTGAGCCCATAACCATTCTCACAGTGCTGTGCTTTAGAAGGGTGTTGATAACACACACAAGTGTTTTGACTACAGCTGGGCACACTGCCCCTTCCCCCCAGCTGAGGACAAGATTCTAGGAGGGGACACGAGTAGGCTAGCTGACCCAGGCTAAACAAAGGGATATTCCAC
The DNA here is from genome assembly GCA_013390025.1 of Pitta sordida. Taxonomy (NCBI): domain Eukaryota; kingdom Metazoa; phylum Chordata; class Aves; order Passeriformes; family Pittidae; genus Pitta; species Pitta sordida. Next base: position 68,767 of record WEKX01025960.1, read on the forward strand.
ACCATATGATATCAGCTTAGATATAAAAGCTGAGGAAGGGAGCAAGGACCAGGGCAGGTATTCACTGTTCTCTTTAGCTGCCTTCTAAGATGTGTAGGAGCCCTGCTTCCCTGTATGTGGACACATCTGCTGATAGGAAGTAGAGATTAGTTCTTTTGCTTTGCTTCTTCAAATGCTTTTGCTTTGCTTTATTTTTGGTTATATTAAACTGCTTTATTCCAACCCACCCTTCATATATCATCTTATTTTTTGAGATTGAGCGACCATTTGGGCCCCTGGCATCTAGCCAGGGTAAAAACTGTTACACAAGCATAGCCATGTAACCTCCATTTTTGTTGTCTTGATCTTCCTACTTCATTCCTAAGTCTTTACCTTCTTTTTGTTTGTTTTCTCTGAAGACTCCCTGGAAGGCTGTGTGAAGAGGAACTCTGTAAGACCTTGCATTCCCACCTCATGTATAGCATGCTAGTCAGACACCCATAGAAGAACCTTGATAACCTTCCAGTAAAAAGGTGGAGAGCCTGAAACAAAGAAGCTTGAAGATTACCGACCTGCAAACTGCTAAGCACCTGGCTCCTTTGCAATCCAAATCTTACTGGGACCTGGAAGGCTACTAAGGAGCTAGCAGCAGCAAGGGCAACAGGGGCTCCAGTTATGGGTCAGAGATTGTCATGGAGAGAGCCCTTTCGTTCTATTGCAGAACTTTTCTCCTTTTTACTGGAACGGACAATAGGGTTCTTTTCTTATCTCCCCTTCCCTCCCCTGCAAGGCATGTGGCCAGAGGAGGGGCTTTCTCCTTTTGACCTGACAAACAATGGAGGATTCTTTGTCTTACCTTCCCTTCTGGGCAAGGCATGTGACTAGGGGAGGAGCCTGAGGGCCCAGGAAGGCTGAGTGACAGCCAATGGCATGTGAAGACATGCCCACAAGGCATGTGACATGGGAGGGGCCCAAGGCCCTATAACTACAGCTCCTGGGCCTCAGAGAGGGGAGTTTCTGGATCTTCTAGACTGAGGAAGCCTCGTTTTTGCCACTGATCTCCACCACCACCACCACCACCACCATTTTGCCCAGGACCACATGGACCTTTTTCTCCACATCTCAGCACAGCCTTCCCCCCCCTTGCTGACCACTGGATCTCCCTGCAGCCCCTTGGACATTTCAGGAAAGGATCACTGCTATTACTCCACCAGTTTGGAAAGGATCACTGGCTGTGATTACTCCACCAGTTTGCCTACCCTGAACCCTATTCCCCTGCCCCCGGAATCCTGGGGGTACCCTGGTCTCCCTTGAACCTGGCCCCCTTGGGTTTGGTTTTTTTCCCAGCTGTCTTTAGTCATCTTTTTTTCCCTCTATTGTTATTGTTGTTGTTCAAACATATATATGTATATTTGCTATATTAATTTTTTTCCTTTCTCCCAGTAAAGTTCTTATTTCTCTATTATTCAGGTATCTCTAAATTCAATTCATACTCTGTCTTAATTGACACCAGGACAGGGATTCACATGATTTGTTCCAGTCATGATTTTTGGCTTTTCCTTTTCCAAAATTATTTCTTGATCTGTCAGGACATAATTGCACAGTGAAGTTACTGCAAATCCTGTTCAAAAAACTTGTCTATACAGGAATTGACATCAGCTAGAGGAAGAGGTAGCCTAGGAGACTGCTATATGAATGGAGATGACTTAAGCTCTAGCTTCTTTATTGAGAAGGACATGAAAAAAAAAGAAGTCTTAGGTAGTGTGAGGTAGAAGAAAACAGCATATCATCAGAAGTGTGTTACTGGAGATGGGAAAATACAATAGTATATTCTAGTCCCATAGACCTGGGCACGTGCCAATGGTAATGCACTCATCCTATGTCACTATGCCCCAAACAATTATTTAGTCAGACGGGGGCTTGGAGGTAACTGGTTGGATCATCAATCATTGCTTGTGCAGGTAAAGCAATATGTTTATAGCACAACAGGAGAAAGAGGAGGTCAGAGGGGGTTTTGTACAATCTGTAGTCAGAGGAAGGCACTGCCTGGAATTTCTGGACAGAAGCTTAGGAGCAGGTCTCAAGAGCCATCGTAGCCTATGTCATCACACTGTACCTATCAACATGCTCTTCAGACATACCCTCAGTCCCACAAGTTCTAGAGATCTTCTTTCCGTTTTGATGGACAGTTCACATACATAAATGATAGAAGGACTACTGTGCCCAGAGTAGTTTGGTGGGTACAAAGAAAACCATTAAATAGAAACTAGTTACTTGTTTTATGTCCTTTCTCGTCCACAAAGTGCACACAGCTTTTTAAAATGACTTTGATGTAAGCTGTCTGTTCCTTCTCCTAAATTAGGCAATGTTGTTCAGGGTTACCTATAGCTTTGCTTAGTACAATCTCATAGTTTTGGTACCTCAGTAAGTTCACCTACATCCACCTGTAGGCAACATTTCCCATGATTTGAGAATGCTCAGCACCTTTCCCAGTAAAATACTTCTTTTTCTCAGGACTTCTTCCAACCATGCAAAGTTGATCGTCACACAAGTGTGAGGCCCATGCTAGAGGTAAGTTTTCAGCTCACCTCCTGACAACATGCCTGGACAAAAACCCACGTTACATTCTTTAAAAAAAAATGCACCATCGCAGCTTTACTGTGGCATACTTAATTCTCTTAAAGCCCAGAGCATTTGAGCAATGTTGGACTGGAAAATCAATGCAGTTTTACACTGCATTGAAGGTCATGTTTGAAGAATTTTTATGTTAAGCAGCCATAGACCTGTATTTCCAAAAGCTATGGAAGTTCCAGTTTTACAAGTGCTTAATCAAAATGGCTGTAAAGAATTCATTTTCTCTGAAACTACTGAGGATTTGCCCCAGGAATCAGCTCTTACCAAAAAAAAACCCCCACAACTATTTTAAAAATAACGGGCAAATAACAAGAAGAAGGGGAAGCAAAAACTTTGGTGCACTATCTCATTGCCTTCCCTACAGCAATTTTTTCCCCAATTTTTAAAACAAATTGATTTTAAAAACAAATTGATTTTTAAAGCATGCATCAAATTTATGTTTTCCTTTCTATATCTTTCTTGGAATATGGTTTGAACCAATATTTCAGACACATGTATTTTAAACTATTTACTTTAAGTTGTGATTTGCATACTGCCAAGTATTCAAATGTAGTTCTAATTATGGTGGTTGGGACTAACAAACACCAGGAGACCATCTATCAAACTAATTTATCTCCCTATCTGTATCAGTATCAATCCACTCACTGTTCTTTTATAGTATCAGAGATAATATGGTATTTGCAATGTTATGTGTTTGCCAGATACATGTTAATTAAGGGAGAGGAGATTTAAATGTGTCTGGCTGGTTTCTTCATTCAGCAGTCTTGAGAAATACTCAAAAACAATTTCCATTAACTGCTATGCTATTTACTGATGAGGGCAGAAATAGTCATTAGTGACTCCCTGCCGCTGAATGCAGCCCTCCCTTTCTTCATCATAATTCTTGGGCAAAATTTGCTTTACAATAGGAAAATAATGCTAAAAGTAACTCTGTGTATCATTGTTCCAAACCTGCTGCCCTGTTGAAAATGCAAGCATAGACTAATATCTATTTTAAGCTTAGGAAGTGAGTTTTAACAGCTGAAGTAAAATGTATATGTGAGCAAAGGGAACATGTTTTCTAACAGAAACTTCAGGAAAAGGGGAAAGAGTAGTCAAGAGTCTAGTTAATCTGGTATTCTCATAAAAACGTAGGCCTGGATTTTCAACATTTTAAACCACAAAACATTTCTTTTCTATTTCCTTCTTTATGTCAATATGATATGCAGAACTGTCTGGAATAGAATAGGTGTGGTGTCACTACCAATTCAACATGGGAAATTAATTACTGCTGATTCATGTTCTATGTCATTCTATGCTGTAGCCTCCCTAGTGCTGAATTTATTTAACAAATCATTTTTGGACGCATGGACCTTTCTTAATAGACCTTCCTGGGTCATACTTTCACATAGATGAAATATTCTTGGACAGTTTTTCCATTCTATAGGACAAAAATATACTTTTCTTTAAGAACAGATCAGCACTATATACACTCTTGTCCCAGCCAGCTATTCCACAATCAATATATTTACTGCACAACCAGTATATTTATTGTGGAAGTTGAGAGAAAAGTCACTTGGGATTGTTTTTATAGTTCCCATATTTTTCTCTCACTGTATCTTGAGGTTGTAGCAGAATAGTCTTGTTCCTCATCAGCATTGTGATAGAAAAATGGCGTAAGTGGTTGTTGGGTTTTGGTTTGTTTTTTTCTATATCACTTTTACTTTTCCCACAGCATCCTGACTCTTCGGGAATGTGAAAAGCCTTATCTTGCTGCGAAGTAACTAGTGGATGCTTTTTTGTCATAGTACAGCCCTACTTAAGACACACAATGTGAATACATGCAAGGCAGCAGTTTTCAAATATCAAACTAGCCATCAATAAATCAATCCATGGAAATACATGGTGTGGTAAAAAAGCAATACAAGCCATTTCCATGAATCACTTCACTTTTGGCAATATCATGTGCTTAAACACAAGTGACAGCTGTCTTTTTTAGGTAGACGGTCTTACAAAGGCACTAAATCTTTCCCTCCATGCAAAATTCCCTGTGAGTCTTTTAAATAGTCTCTCCTCTCCAAAAGAGGACATGAAATATCCCTATAAACATACAGGCACCTAAAACCTACTCATAAATTGATGCTAACACGCATATCAAGTTTTTCTATGGAACTGTACAATGCCAGAAGCATTTTTCTTTTTCATAAAAATCTTAATGAAGCTTAAAACAGCAACATCTAACATCTTTACTTAGAAATATAGAACCTTGCAAGCTTTTTAATAAACACGCTCACTAATTCCTTTAATTACATGCAATAAAACGCACAGGTTTACATACACGCCAAATGAATAAAATGATGTTATCTAGACAAATTACTTTCTAGTGTATGGAGAAGATCTATTAAAATGGGAATGAGGACTCCATGAACTCTGACTGCTCTGAGAAGAGCACTGAGATTTAAGTCTTACAAGTGAGCTGTCCTCTCCACTAAGAAACTGAATTGCATTCCAAAAAGCATCTACACCCTTCAGATTTTTTTTTTTTCTCTCGAGCTTGGGGAAATTTTCTTTATTTTTCGATTTTTTTAGGTTAGAGAGTTCTGGTAAAGCATGGATTACAGACAACAAAAAAATAGAGGAAAATTTCATTTTACACCCACATGATTGTGACCGGTGGGGAGGCTTGTGGTTTGCAATATTAAAGAAAATGCACAGTCTTTGCAGCTACAGAGTCTTACTTATTTCCTTTCTTCAAAGAATGATAATGCAGTACATCATACACCTATGAAATGTTATCAAATATTTATCATAAAGATTTACCAGCTTTATTAGTTTCACCCTTGCCAGCAGTGGAGCTTTCAAAAAATGGGATGTGAATTCTATTATCCACTTCTCAGACTTTGACTAGAATGCATTAAAACAACACAGTGATTTATTTTTCCAGATATGTTTTTCTTTCTTTGAGCATAATTTGCTTCCTAGTTTTGTTTAATTTTACACTTGACTGAGGTGTATAAACTGAAGAAGCTGAAGTAATTTTCGGAAAATACATATGTGAGTTACAAAATGCTTGAATCACCATTTTGAAAAAAAACCAACAACCAACAGTTGCAACAGTAACAAAATTATCTGGAGTCTGAATACAAAAAACATCCCCATGATTCATAGTAATGGCCCAGCAGCAGTGTAAGAAGCACTTTTCCCAACTTGGTTCAAGTGATGGACTGGAGATATGTGATCCCTTTCTAATTTTGCCTCAAGCTTTCTCAGTTTTGTCAAGACTCAAGCAAGGCCATTTAGATCTGGTTGCCCAGGACTGCGTCCACATGGCTTTTGAACATCTCAAAGGTTGGAGACTCCACAGCTTCTTTGTTGAACACTGAGTGTTGAAGCATCTTCACATAAAAAAAAAAAAAAAAAAAAAAAAAAAAAAAAAAAGGCCCAAATATTGTTCNGTTTATCTGATTTTCAGGAGGATTTTCAGGTGTTTCAATTAGTGCTCCTTGCCCTACATCCTGGAACAAGGCATGAGGACCTTGCTGACAGTGAAATCTTACTCTCCATTCAAAAGCAAAAATCCAAAGGAGAAAAAAACCCTTAAAAATGCCTCAAGTTTCAATTATGCTAAATATGAAGTGAGCGAGATCAATGAGTCAGAACTGGAATTTGGATTGCCTTTATGATGGAGATAGTTTATTATTTCATATCAATATCCTAGTTAAGTACTGCTATGTGCAATGGGACACCTGCTTCCTGTCCAGATCTGTCTGTCTTCCTTTAGCAACCTAGCAACATTTCAGCCTTTTTTCAAGGCAGGAATGCAAGTTTCCTGGGCATTTCTAGCATTTTCTAAATGAAATCAGAACTGAATTATTAACTAAAGCCTGGTTAATAACCTGAAATATGGTCCCAGCCCTTTTAAGTTGTGCTCCCCACAACGTAAAGTCTCATTGTTTTTGCTTGCCACTATGTTGTGGTTTGACCCTGGCTGGATGCCAGAGATTCACCCACAACCTCTCCCAGAGAAAAAATAAAAGGAAAAAAAAACTGGAAAAAAGTTTATCACAGGCAAAACAAGACAAGCTCCAAGTGGGTAATATAAAGAATTTATGTGTTTCTAACAAGATCAGAGCTTAATGTGAGAAGCATCACATTAAAGGCAACTTTCTTCCCCCACCCCTGCTTCTTCTTACAACAGGTATCATATTCCCTTTTTTCCTTCAGGAGACAAAAGGGAGAACAGGCGTGGGGGAAAAACCAGGCAAGTTGGTATTTTCTGACCAGTTTTAGGGTAGGAAAACATCTCTCTGCCTTTCATAAAGTCCTCTCTCTCTCATGAGAGAAAAAGTCTTTCATGACCCTTTCCCAAGTGAGTCTGGACCCACAGGTTACAGCTCTTCCATTTTCTATTGCCTGAGAATCACAGCACAGGATGCAGTATTTTAAGCGCTGGCTTTGCTGCTTCATTTGTGAGCCCATCCCAAAGTACATAGATCAGATCCTACCATAGTACAATTCTGTCACAAAGCATGGACTCTTCCACGGGCCTCAACATCTGTTTCACGATCTCTGCCGAGCTCTGCTGCAAGTGTGTGTGGGCTCGAAGATTATCTGCACATTTTGCAGCATGATCCTCCATCTCCAGCATGGCCGCAGGTGGATTCTGCATCTCAGGTCTCTCTCTCTATTCCATAGGTTTGCAGGCAGACAGTCTGCTCCACTATGGTCCCTTCTACAAGCAGCAATGAGACGCCTGGAACCCTTCCTACCCCTTCTCCGGCTGGTCTGGCCTTTGTGCCTCTCACAGGCTCTGCTCTGACCATCTTCTTTGCAGTTTCCTATTTTTTTTTCCCTTTCTGAAGTATGTTATCACAGAGGCGCTCTTATCTGCTTCTGACCTTGGCAGCGGTGGAGGCCCAGGCAGCAGCTGGCTGGTGTTATCTCCGCGAGTTAGCCCCCCACTGCTGCCAGGAAAAAAAAACACTCAGACCAGGACACACTAATAACTACTATTCAGCCATGCTGCCTCCCAGGTGAGCATGTGAAAACTCTGGGCTCCTTAGCTTCATGACTGTGTCTTCTACTGACTTGCTAAAAGATTGTCCAGCAGACTGGCTCACCTCTGAGCATGGACAGGTTGCAGAAGAAGCCTGGTGAGTTTCCACCAAGCCATTTGTAGCAGCAATGTGGCCTGGATCCCTCCTGTGTACAGGTCACTGCCTCAGGAATATCTGTTCTCTCCTGATTTGAGACTACCTCATGTTCTCTAAACCACTGTGGTACTCCCTTGTCTGCTTAGGTATAAACTCGATCCCATAGCAGCAATACAGGGTGGAAGACTTAGACACGCACCAGCTAGCTGATATACACATGCACCTTCATTCCCACCTTGGTATTGTCCTGAAATTGACTCCTTCTGTGGAGGCCATAGGTTTGAAGTTGATTTCAGATTGAATTAAAAAATATTTTGTGATGGTCTGAATTTTCCATAGATTTTGCTATCCCACTATTCATAAAATCAGGTTCCTTACTAATTAATGCATTTGTTTGCAAAACATCAGGAAGCCGGGAAGGGGCTGGGTGCTTTCAGCCCAGGGCTCCCACCTGTGAGTATTTAAACCATTAACATTCCCAGGAGCATGGTGAACTGGAGCAGGCAAGTAGGGGCATTAGCTGTGGGGGCTTAAGTGACAAAGAGGCAGTTAGGGCAGCAGTTCGTGCAGGCAGGTCAGGCAGGCGGGGTTGCAGACGCTGTCTTGGTAGGTTGTGTCTCTCCTTGTCCTCCTAGCTCTCTCCCTGTCAGTAATGGCTAGAACCAGACAGATGAAAGCCAAGGTCAACACCACAAGGGAGGTTCAGATCCAAACAACCCCTGTGTCAATGGGTGTGGCTGTCCAGACTCCTGGCTGCAGGGAATGCCTGAGCCTGATGGCTGAACAGGAGNGCCCTAATGGGAGCGACTGCGGGAACTGAGACTGTTCAACATGGAGAAGAGGAGACTCAGAAGTGACCTGATTGCTGTTTACAACTACCTGAGGGGAGGTCACAGTCGGGTGGGTGTGAATCTCTTCTCTCAGGCTACTAGCACCAGAACAAGAGGACTTGACCTTAGACTACACCAGGGGAGGTTTAGGCTGGATGTTAGGAAGAGGTTTTTCACAGAGAGAGTGATCTCTCATTGGAGTGGTCTGCCCAGGGAGGTGGTAAGAGTTGCCATCCCTGGAGATGTTTAAGAAAAGACTCGATGAGAAACTCAGTGATATGGTCTAGGCAATGGGAGGCTTCGATGGATGGAGTGTGGTGCCCATGGCTCCAGGTTTGTGGGTTCGATCCCTGGGTGGACATTTGCTTGAGATTTGGACTAGATGATCCTTGCGGCTCTCTTCCAACTCAGAATAACCTGTGAACCTGTGAAACCAAATTAAAATGTTTTAACTATCCTTAACTCTGCAAAAGAAAATATTGAAGTAGCCCTGAATATCCCCTCTTTCTAGGCCCACCCGTCCTTTGAAAGGAAAATGGCATGGATGTACAAGAGGGGAGAAGAAGCCATGGTTGTGTCCACAGCCCCGGGAAAGCCATTCAGGTAAAGCTACTGATGTGAAGGTTACAGAAACTGTAAGTTTCCCTTGCAATAAGCTTGCTCACCTACTGGCCTTGATTTGTGTTTCATACAGCCCAACCCCATGCCACCACCTTGGGCCTCAAACTTGTCAAAGCAGGAACACCCCCAGCTCAACTTCAGTAATTATTCAGGGGCTCTCAAGCCTATGCCAAAGGTCACCAGTCCATACCAAACCAACTTAGAGTCAAAGGATTTAAACTTCTTTATTGCTGAAAACAAACTAACAAAAAAACAAGCAAACCCCCCAAATCAAACCAAACCAACCAAACCAAAAAGCCACAACGTTGCAACACCCCCTGCCCCTCCCCAACTAAAACAACAACCCACAAAAAAACAATCAAATAAAACCAAACCAAAACTCAAACCCCAAACAAACAAACAAAGAAGAAATGAAAGCAGTTTACTGCTGTACAAAAACATTATGGGTCATCCATGATATCTTGCTCAGAACCAACTCAGCTATACGCTAAGGGATCATCTCTTTTTATTAAAGGAAGGCACATTAAGTTTCCCGCATACTATTAAAAACTAAATGTTTGCAAATTCACTTCCCCACACATGAGAAAACAAAGTCACTATGTGGGGTAATTCTCTTTGTCCAAGCCCCGAATTTCACTTCTTTACTTTCTACTAACTATGGCTTTTCTTTCAGTTGAGAAGTAACTGTTTCTGACAGCTCATTAATTGGTGTCCTGTATTGCAGTTAGGAATAAGTAATGTCCTACTTGCTTTCAGCTTGTGCTGCTCTCGTGATATTTATTTGTGAACCCTCTCTTTGAGGGTTTCATGCCTTTCTAGCTAAACCCTTCAGTCCTTTAATATTTCAGATTTTCTGTCATGTCCAGATGGTAAACCATCCACAAATTAAAGGCTTGTATTATTACTTCTTTTGCTTGGTAAATTCTATTTGCTTTAATCATGGCTTAATTCTGTGTCTCCACTTTTCAAGATCTCTTACACAAGATACAAGTACTCAAAATAGCAAGTCATGTATCATTCAGAAATTCCTCTGTGTTTTTCTTTCAGGTAATCTCTGATAAGATGTATCTCTCTATATATGTATTCATATTCATATGAAACACAATATTCAAATTTCTGCAATAGAGTTTCATAGTCAGTCTCCTCTGTTTACAGGTTCACAGGTTATTCTGAGTTGGAAGGGACCCACAGGATCATCTAGTCCAACTCCCAAGCAAATGCCCACCCAGGGATCAGGACTCAACACACTCCATCCATCCAAGCCTCCCACCAACTAGACCATGTCACTGAGCTCCTCATCAAGCCTTTTCTAAAACACCTCCAGGGATGGCGACTCTACCACCTCCCTGGGCAGACCATTCCAATGAGAGATCACTCTCTCTGTGAAAAACCTCTTCCTAACATCCAGCCTAAACCTCCCCTGGTGCAGCTTGAGGCCATGTCCTCTTGTTCTGGTGCTGGCAGCCTGAGAGAAGAGATTCGTACCCACTTGTCTGCAGCCTCCCTTCAGGTAGTTGCAAACAGCAATCGGGTCACCTCTGAGCCTCCTCTTCTCCAGGCTGAACAACCCCAGTTCCCACAATCGCTCCCTATAGGACTTGTTCTCAGTCCTTTCACCATCCTTGTTGCCCTTCTCTGGACCCTCTCAAGACATCCTTCTTAAACTGGGGACCCCAGAACTGGACACAGTACTCAAGATGTCTGGGATAGCTGAAAACCATGAAAAAAATGTTTTGCTTCAGAATCTCTTATTATCAGAAATAGATCTAACTCTACCTGCCTTCTACTAGTGGTGGGTACTTTTTAAAATCTCCTTTATCTCTGGCACGGTGTGCACTATCAATCACTTTGAGCCAAGGATTTTAACAAATACGTGTTTCCTAGCACATCCAAATTCCAACAAACCAGCACATTATATTACGGGTTTTGGTATAAAACAAGAACCCATTGACCAATTTATACCAGAAAATTCTAAAGTTCCCTAGAAACACTTCAGTAGGAGAGCTCCTGCTTTTTAATTTTAAGAGTCTCCATGCTGTTTGGGGATGGTGGTGTTTTTAAAGTAGCAAAATAGCTTCACCTCAAATACTACTCTCTCCATTGATACAGAATCACAGAATCACAGAATATTATGAGCTGGAAGGGACCCACAAGGATCATCTAGTCCAACTCACCATCTAACACCCGTAAGGAGACCGAGAGCACATCGCAGAGCATAACACCAACCTGGATCCCTCACAGTCTAGCAGGCCACTCCGAGCCGGAAGGGGCCCAACGTCATCCAGCCCTACACCTCCCTGCTAGACCATGTCACTAAGACATACCATTAATACATTTCCTATGGGAAAGGAAAAGCATGGAAACTTCACAGAAAAATTGTATATTTAAAAAAAAGTGTCAAGTCAGTTTTTCACTATTGCTTCCTCATGACTCTTTCCCCCTCTCTTACTGTAATAGCTTTCATGTATATATATACAGTATTCCGACAATTCACAAAGGCTTCTTCCAGATAAGAAATTGTCACACTGCAGTTCAAATCTGAGGTGTTGCACAGTCTTAGAAGCTTTTGATATTTTCCCACCACTGACTGACACAAAGAAAGGAGATAGCTAACATATTTTCTTTTAATTACCCCACACAGAGCAAGGGAAAAGAATACCCCTATAATTTATTGAGCAAGGGCTAAAGGCAAGCTAGAGTAACAATTCAGTTTTCAAAGATTTAACAAATTTAGTAGATCAAATGCTGATTATAGTTTATATGCAGTGATTTTGAAGCTGTGTTGAGCTTCCTTCTGCTCATCATCTCTGAATCTGGATGTCAAAATCTCACAGGGCAGATTTGGGAGCCGTAATACAATTTAAGGTAAGAGGAGTGGGAGCCATCCTATCCAGAAGATTGCACAAGTGCACAGCCCAACCTGTATTAACCTGCTCTCTACTAAGCTTACTCTTTAGACGCCTCATTGTCAAAGAAGGAGGGATCTCCCTCTTGCTAATCCCCACTACAAGGCAATGCCTCCCTGTCAGAGGTTGGTACAGCCAGTAATCTGTAGGTGTAAAAGTTCATAGGCTGTACCTCACCAGAGGGAAAATGCACTTAAATTGTTTACACTGACCCAGCTGATCTTGCCTGAAACAAACTAGGGAATATTCACCACTGCTGCCTGGGACTGGAGAGGCCCTAGGCTCAGGACCATATTGAAACAATTCTGGAACATGGATGAAGGCTGTATTTGTGAAAATGAGACTCTTGAAAGAACTCCTAAATGACCCAGGACAGTCCCTCTCTCAAGGGACACTGGACTTTTCATTCCCCTGCCTGAGGCACATTTGTGCTGAGGAGCCAGGATGAAAACAATTGGTATTGAGTAAAAACCTTCCAAAGAAGCTCATATTGGCGAATAAAGATTCTTGCAGAATGGGGATCAGGGTGGAAAGATTCTTGAAATATTGATGGGATTTGATATGTCAAGTGGAAAATACAAATTATTTTCATTGTTAGTTGAAGCAAAAATACAGAAGATTCAATTTTTTCACAGAAAAATTTGCTTCTTCCTCGTTAACATAATCAAATAATACAAATGAATACATGCACTAATTCAATTCATTTGGCAAATTCCCTGCTCAACACCCCATATTTAACAATTTCAAATACTAAATATAATGTAATATTATTAAAATCAAAGTAACTTGAGTATACACCTTCCATTTCCATGCTAAAGAAATACGTCCTCTCTGTTCTTGTTACCACATATCAGAAATAGCAACATACCTATGTATTTCAGTGTAAAAAGGCACGAGTTTTCCTGACCACCATTACCTGAGACTTAATTTAAATTATTTAGGTTCCATAAATCTGATGCTTCATGCATTATTTTCTAAAAGGAGAAATTAATTGTTGACAGGTTATCAAATCTGTCAGATCATGCATGAATTTAAGTCAAGGAGTAAGAGTAAATTAGATCATGGGTTAGATTAAGAAGCATAGGGGTAAATTACACTTAATACGATTGAATTTACTCTGATTAATTCACAGATAGCTATCTCTTACCATATATAGTGAGAAGAGACTTTCCACGATATAAGCATCCAACCCAGTAATATCTCTGTTCCACTGAAATATTTTTTTATTCTGTTTTGTATTTTCACTTCATTTGTCCTGATAAGAAATATTTTCATTCATGCTGTAGTTCTATTATTTTGAAAGCAGGATGTGATCAAAAAGAATCAGAGCTAGGAATGGGCCCCTTCCGGCTCGGAGTGGCCTGCTAGACTGTGAGGGATCTAGGCCGGTGTTATGCTCTGGGATGTGCTCTCGGTCTCTGTACGGGTGTTAGATGGTGAGTTGGACTAGATGATCCTTGNGTTTTCTAATTTTCCCCTGTATTCTGTTTATTAATTGAATTTAGATCATGAAACATGAAAAAGGTAGAACTATGGGAAATATTAAAGTGTTGATTGATATTTTAAGAGAACAGAATAATAAGAATTTACCTTTATCTTAAAATATACTTCTGAATGTAGGAGTATAAAATGATATTGCAATTGATTCTCATTTTGTGAAATTGCACATTGGTCCAAGGTTGACAAGGACAATGAGGATTGTGCCTAAATCTGTGATTAGGAAGCAGGAGGAAAATGACATTGAGAAAATCTGAGCTGACAGAAAAATATCTGAAGAACTGATGATGGAAGGGCTGAAGATGCATAAAATGGGAAGTGGTGTCATTAAGATGAAAGAAGCATTTTAAACTGAGTACATGGGTTGAGAAATCACTAGACATAGCTAACACTGATCTGATCTAAACTATCTTGATGTAAAACTGCATTCACATCACTGCAACTTCCAAGTCTGATTTGCTTTATGTCAGTAGATCCTTCCTAATAAAGAGTGAGCCAAATACCTACCTAATGAAAGAGAGAAAAATGCAGTTAGCTATGAACCTGATGCTACTTTGGCATTAAGAAATTCTTGGCACAGCTCAGGGCACAGGAAAACAGAAGGTAGAAACAAAGAAAAATAGCTATATTCATAAGAAATCCTACAGACATCCATTGCGAGTAGAGACACTTGCATCAGAGCAGAAGATATAAGGGAAAATGAAGGCAACTTGAAGGAGAGAACAAAGGAATGGGATATCATGGTTTAGCAAAATCTTCTTTTCTGTTTTTGGTACAGTCACAAGGGCAAAGCTCCAGCTACCCACAAAATAGCTAAAATAAACACATATACTCCAGCTTTTCCCTTATTTCCATAGAAGTGTTAGTATTCTATAAGTGTATTGTTCTCATGGGAAACACATTTTTCTCCTTATTGCTTTTGTTCCATCCTTTCTTTTCTCCTTCCATTTCTCAAAGTTCTTGAAGTAGTTTTGTTTGTTTTTTTCTTGAGTTTGTAATCAGCTGTCCACTCCACACACCATTTTTTCTTATTTATAGACTGGCTTATTGTTACACACCTAGTTTGCATCTCCTCTTTTTCTGTGGCCCTTCCTGTTGGCACAAAAGCACACAAAGAAGCAAGTAGAGATATTGTAATTCCCTTCACCATCGCTTCACCACCATATCTTGGCTCTGAATGCAAAGCCTTGCTGGCACTAACCAGCCTTACCGGGGAGTTCAACTCACACCACTGTTCATGGACACAGAGACTTTTTAAAGATCTTAATCTCCCTTTTTGGCTATGCCATAGGAGTGCTGGTCTTGAGCTCATCCACAGTTATGCCAGGCCATGTATGGTTCTGGTCTGCAGCCCGAATTTCCAGCTTAATCTCAGACCTCCTTTCTTATGATGGATATGCACAGAAGTCACTGGACTTAATCTTCTTGTCCCTGTCTTGTGGATTGATTTCACCCAAACTTGTCTAATGATTGGGATTCCTGCTTGAACCTAACTGTGAATTCTAGACTGTTTTGTTCACTTCATTTGGCTGTTGTGTGATGAGTGCTGCAATGGTGAAAGGAGTTATTCCTCTTTGTTCCTTGTTCCCTGTTCTCAAGGGATCTGCTGGACCTCGCTGTTCTTCGACAACTGCTCTATTGAGTTCTACGATATTCTTACCCCCTACAAAATCTAGGTTTGTCCTAGAAGTTAAGAAGTTGCTTTCATAAAACAAACAAACAAACATGCCCCGCCCCCCCCCGAACAACAAGCTATGGAGTAAAAAAAATCTTCTCTTGTACTTGGATTCCTACTTGAAGGAATCCCTTGGGTTAGGGCTCTAGAAGTTAGGGAGGCCCAAGAGAGTTGGTTAATACTCAAGCATCACTTCCTCTGAGATCAAGATCAGTGCATCCCTATGAGTAAGAAATCAAACCAAGCAGGCAGGCAACCCAGAGAGGTGAGTAAGGAGCTTCTAGCAAAACTGAAGGAGAAGAAGAAAGTTTACAGAATGTGGGAGAAGGGACAGGTCGCTTGTTACAAAACTAGGAGGAGTAGCTGGTACACCAGAAGGCTGTGCTGCTACTCAGCAGGACCTATACAAGCAGGAGAGTTAGTTGGAGAGGAACATAATGAAGATCAACAAAGACAAATGTCAGGTCCTACATGTTAGGGAAGAACAACCCCATGCCCCTGCACAGGCTAGAAACCAAACTGCTGGAAAGCATCTCTGCAGAGAAGGACATGGGGATCCTGGTGGACACCAAGTTGTCCGTGAATAAACAATGTGCCCTTGTGGCCAAGAAAAAGACCAATGATATCCTGGGGTGCATTAGGAAGAGCATTGCCAATAGATTAAGGGAGGTTATCAATCCTTCCCTGCTACTCAGCCCTGATGAGGACGTATCTGGAATGCTGTGTCCATTTCTGGCCTTCTCAGTTCAAGAAAGACAAGGAGCTACTGGACAGAGTTCATATAAGGTCTTTGGAGAAGATTACAGGATTGGAGAATCTCTTTTATAAGGAGGAAAGGCTGAGACAGCTGGGCCTGTTTAGCCTGGAGAGCAAATGACCAAGAGGAGATCTTATCAATAGACACAAATATCTTAAGGGCCGGTGCCAAGAGAATGGAGCCAGACTTTCTTTAGTGATGCCCAGTGACAGGGCAAGGAGCAATGGGCACAAATTTAAATACAGAAAGCCCCATCTGAATATGAGGAAAAACTACTGTGACACTGACAGAGCACTGGAACAGGCTGCCCAGGAGGTGTTGTGAAGTCTCATTCTCTGGAGATGTTCAAAACCTTTCTAGATGCGATCCTGTGTAACCTGGTCTAGTTGAATTGCTTTAGCAGGGAGGTTGGACTAGAGTCTTTTCCAGTCCCAACCATGCTGTGATTCTGACTGATTAATATCCTTGGGATGCAAAAATTAAAAAAGCTTGCTGGAATTCAAACGAATTCAACTGCTTCTTTAAGAAAATCTTGCTGATTTTTTTTATATGCACAATGTCAGAAGAGGGGAAACTTCAAGTCTTTCTGTTACAAGCTTCAGAGACAAAGAAAACAAGGTAAAAAACCACAAATCTTGTGTATCTCTGAGTGGAGAAGGACTCCTATGCGTTGCTGCTCTTTTATTAGGTTGATCCTATAGCACATGCTATGAGCTACTGCACATGTCTTGCGAAATCAAGCAATCCCATTCTTACTGTTCACAACATATTTGCTATAAATACCTGAGACGAGGTGTAATTTCTGATGCACTGTATATGATGGAAAAGACAGATCTGATGAATGAAGACCAAGCTTCTACATTTTTTCTGTCAAATGAAGAACATAGACCGACAGCCAAATGAGAAATCTGTTCTAGTCTCCTTTTAAAACAGATGAACTTGTCAGTCATCTTCTTGGTCAGATAAGAATTATCAATAAGTCTGAACAGATAGCCTACCAAAATTTAATAAATAAACTAATGGTATAGGGTAAGAGCTAGTGTCATCCTGATCCATTGGAAAGGGCTTGTAGATGTCAGTCTTGTATATATGGTTCTAGGTGTCAAAATAAGAACACTCATGGGCAAATGGCCTGATTAATTAGCCAGGGTATGGCAGAGCAGTTTATGCAGGCAGGTGAGCAATAAGGTCATTGAGGCATTGTAGCTCAAGCAGTTAGATCAGCTGGTGGTCATTGCCCTTGTTGAGAGAGCTCAGGTATGGTGTCCACTCAGAGGGGATACAAGTCACCTATGCTCTTCAATAAGGATGTAGTAACTCAGGCAGATGTCACAAAAACCCCCATGTCATTGTCCAGGTTTCAGATAGGTTAGGGAGTGCTTGAGCCTCTGACTGAATTGTAGCAGAGGTAACTGTTGTGCCAGATGTGACCAGGTGGATCACCTGCTCAGCATGGTAGCAGAATTACAGAATGAGGTAGTAAGGTTACAGTATCACAGTTATCACAGTATAGATAAGGCTGGAAAGGACCATGAAGATCATCTAATCCAACCTATAATCCAACTAACCTATCCTCTATATCTAGATCATATCTCTCAGCACCTCGTCCAGCCTCCCCTTGAACACATCCCGGGGTGGTGACTCAACCACCTCTGTGGGCAACCCATTTCAAATCCGAATCACTCTTTCAGTAAAAAACCTTTTCTAATATCAAGCCTAAACTTTCCCTGCTGAAGCTTAAGACTATGACCTCTCGTCCTGTCCCCAGAGACCAAGGAGAAAAGACCAACCCCTGCCTGGCTACAACCTCCTTTCAGATAGTTATAGACAGCAATAAGGTCACCCCTGAGCCTCCTCTTTTCCAGGCTAAACAGACCCAGCTCCTTCAACCTCTCCTCATAAGGCTTTTCTTCAAGCCCCTTTACCATCCTAGTTGCCTTTCTTTGAACTTGTTCCAGCACCTCGACATCTTTCCTGAACTGAGGGGCCCAGAACTGAACACAATACTCGAGGTGCGGTCTAACCAGTGCCGTTAAGGTTAAGGTGCATTAGAGAATCAGAAAGGGAGACAGGCTGGTGGAACCAGACTTTGGCCTCCCTGAGACAGAAGCAAACACTAGAAATAATTCAAGATCAAGGGGATCCTCTATTCATCCCCCAGAAAAGAAAATATAGCCGTTGTAAAGGAAGTGGCTCATGGAAGGTAGTCCATGTTTGCTCTGGGTGGCAAGCAACTTCTTTGCCCACCTCACCCCCCAGGTGGCTCAGCACAATAGGTATGACTCTTAGTACATGGAAGGCCAGCCAAAGAATGAAGGCAATGGAGGTCCAATTCCACCAGAGGTGTCATCACAATCAGAAAGTTCAAACCCTGCCCTATTGCAACCACTTCTAAGAAGAAAAGATGGATAAGAGTAGTAGCCAATTCCCCTCTAAGGGGAACAGTGGGCCCACTATGCTGACCAGGCCCAACCTATAGGGAGGTCTGCTGCCTCCCTGGGGCCTGGGTTAAGGACATCAGCAGGAAATTTTCTAGCCTGGTGCAGTCCTCAGGTACCCGTTACTGATCTTCCGCACAGGGGACGATGAGGTGGCAACATGCAGTCCAAGAACAATCAACACGAACTTCAGGGCCTTGGGACAGTTGGTAAGGGAATCTGGGGCACAAATTATTTTCTTATACTTCCAGCTGAAGGCAGCAACACTGGAAGAAACAGAGGGACCGAGTCTACTAATACATAGCTCTGCAGCTGATGTCACCAACAAAATTTAGAGGGTTTTGGCAATGGAATGGCCTACTCAGCACTGGGCGTGTTGATATTAGATAGGACTCACCTTTCTTAGTGATGGAGAAGAGTCTTTGTTAAGCAACTAGTGTGGCTTGTTGGCAGAACTTTAAACTAGATGATGGGAGAAGGCTTGTCTCTCACAAGTTGCAGGATGATATACGAATGTTAGTGGGACAGGATGGTAGTGAGACCAGGCTGGATGGGGCTCTGAGCTACCAGATCTAGTGAAAGGTGCCCTTGCCCATGGTGAGGGGCTGGAATTAGGTGACCTTTAAGGTCCCTCCTAACCCAAGTCATTATATAATTCACTTTTTAAAATGCAATTGTGATTTCAAAAATCATTGAAGTAGAATGTAATTTTGAAACCTTGTTGATTGTTTTCTAGAAGTATGTTCGATGGTGGGAGACAAGTTACTTTGCATAGCTTCTGGCAAGTCTGTGACACAGCTGTTGAATGTAAAAAGTGACTGGGAGTCATAAAGAAGTCCGGTAATCCTGGTCTGTGGGACAGGCTGCAAGAAATAAACTGATGTTGTTACTCAATAGGAAAAAGCAATTAATTGGTTGAGGAGTAGAGGGGAGGAGGAGAAAAACCTCATCATTGTTATCCAGAGACACATATTTACCAATTTATCCTAGAAGAGTTCACAACTCACAACCTATATTGCTGCAGTATAAATGAAAGCAGAAAAGTTAGGTATGACAACCCCCCACAAAACTCCTTACAAGTCAAGGTATCACAAGTAATCCTTAATACTTAGAGCAGTTTTGACAGGAAGCAGACACTTTAAATCCAGTTATAACTTGAGACTACTGATCACAATAGGCACTTTCTCAGATAGAGGGTAGAAACTTTCATATTAATAGGGAACTTAGGATAACAGCTACTTCTCTGCTGAAGGAGAAGGGATTTCCCTCTGTAACTCCATCATTTGTCTGACTGATTTCCAGCTCAACTGCTCTGCCCTAGCCTGGAACAAAAGATTTGCTCACAAGTGCACACTAGCCTGGTTGATGTTAATTCAAATTCGTACGTAAAATTGTAACCAGTTCACAATGCTAATAATTTTAGACAAAAAATATGATAATGTATGTCAAATTTCTATTAATCCACAGTTAGATATTTAAACTTACTGTCAGTTGCATCAAACTGCCATCAAATGGCAAACATAAAGCATTCAAAACCCCACAGTATTAGGGACGTTTAGCATTTTTAGACATGTAGGCTAGAATAATTCAAACATTTTAAAAGAAGCCTTTGAAAATAATTGGCAAAGTGCATAAAAATATTAACAAAACAATTGATTACTCTAAGATCATAAGATTTATTCATGTTGGTCATCTAGTCTGGAGTGTTTAATTCCAGTGTTGTTTCCTTTTTTTTCCCTAACACAAGGGAAGAGGAGGGGAGAGGAGGGGTGGCAAGGAGAAGATATTTCACTTGGAATGAACCTAGAGTGATCATCTAGTCCAACTGCCTGACCAATACAGGGCTGACAAAAAGTTCAAGCCCATTATTAAGGCCATTGTCCAAATGCCTCTTAAACACTGACAGGCATGAGGCATCAACCACCTCTCCAGGAAGCCTCTTCCAGTGTTTGACCAGTCTCCCAGTAAATGAATGCTTCCTCATATCTACTCTCAGCCTCCCCCGGTGCAGTTTTGAACCATTCCCATACATCCTGTCACCAGGTCCCAGGAGCAGAGCTGAGCACCTCCCTTTCCATGTCCTCTCCTCAGGAAGCTGTAGAGAGCAACAAGGTCACCCTTCAACCTCCTCTTCTCCTAACTAGACAAGCCCAAAGTCCTCAGCTGCTCCTCATAGGACATGTGTTCCAGCCCTTTCATCAGCATTGTGGCCCTCCTCTGGACACCTTCAAGGACCTTAACACCCTTCTTGAACTGTGGGGCTCAGAACTGCACACAGTACTCAAGGTGAGTCTGCACCAAAGGTTCAACTCCTGTTGTCTACAGCAAGGCTTTGAGGGAACGGTACTAATCAACAGTGTAGAACTGCTGAAATCTACAACAGGTTGAATGGAAGCAAGGTGCCTTTTGGCTGTGACTACCCTGCAACAGATAACATTTCCACTAACAAGTACCACCAAACAGACAGTGATTGATGGTGGTGGGGTCATACCTCTCAGCAGCATAAGGACGTTGAATTCATTACCCAAACTGAATTTTTTGTCTCTCTTCCTCAAAGACTACTTTGCTCCTCTGTCAGTCTGCATGATTTGTGTGTCACATAATGGACAAAACACAAAGTATGTCTTCCCCTGGACAGCCTGAACGGAAATCAGAGGAGAGCCACCCAGCATTAACTGTTTGCAGCAACATTGACACCCTGAAGCAGTGTAACGACCTGTGATGAATTATTTTGTTTGTGTCAGTTTAGATGTTCTCTCAATATCCTGACTACCTTTGAGTTATTTGAGCAATTTAGACAATTATCCATAACGTAGACACATTGTTTTCTGGAAAAAGGATTTCTACAGGAGTACTGTAGATAAAAAACCTCTGATTTTAACCCTTGTCATGACTTCCATCCATTTAAATGTATTTTTAAGATGTAAAACTGACTGTTTCCCAGCATGCAAATGACTTGAGTGCCAAGTTATGCTTGTAAATCAGATATTAAATATGTAGACCCTGTGACATGGTAACTGAAATGAACATTTAAAAAAGATACACTAGCACTTAAACATTTTGTGTTTAGGTGTTCCTGAATACCACCAGTGTGTGTGCTTTTCATCATTAGACTATAAAGCTGATTTATCAAAGGTGGGGGAGGGGGGATTGTTGGTTTGGGGGTTTGGTTTCATGTTAGGGATTTTTTTTTGTTTGGTTGAGGGCTTTTTTGTTGGTGGTGGTGAGGTTTTTTGAGAATTGGAATTAAAAATACGTAATAAGTGCAAATTTTGGAAAATCAATAGGGACACAGAGTTATAATTGACAGTAAGTACTACCCTGATATTGCTGGGCAAAGAGCAGCTCAGGAAACTCGTAACCGTCAGAGGCTCACATGGCATATTGAATGAACCTGTGATTTACAGTAAATGGATGCTTTTGTAACAGTGCAAGATGACTCATAAATATTAAAGGCCAATGAGAGTTCATGTAAATACATGCTGAGATGCAGTTTCTTGAAAATGAACTGAAATTAAAGAAAATATTTAATAGCATAATGTATAAAATATTATCCCCACTTTAATGTATAAAATGTTTCCCCAACTCAGTTATTGCAGAAATCAAGACAAAAAGCACCACAAAGTTTATTTCAAATCTTTACTCCCCTTCATGTGGCTGTGCATAATTGTATATATATTTGATTTTTAAAAAACAAGAGACATAATCCAAACCCTGTAAACTCTTGGGTTCATTTTTCAGACTGCTGAACAAATCTTCTCTGATGAAACCAGAGAAGAAACAGGCAGGAATTGAGCCTGCATCAAGACAGAAGAGAAACTTCTTCCTCTGATTTCTGTGAGAAGCTCCCTAAAGAAACTATATCCTCTTATTTTATTTATGCTTCATGTGAGAGATTTGGAAATTTCCTTATTCCTCCGGTTCCTTTGCTGTAAACCCAAAGGAAGCACCTCTTTATCTGGAGGAAGAAAAAGAGTGAAAATAAAGGATAATGAAATTGTTGTTTCATTCTGAGAATGTATCTTTCTATTTAATTTAGCGAGGATGTTCTGGTTCCAACTAACACTTGAGTTCAAAATATTTTACCTCCTCCTCTGTTTCAGCTGATGGTAAGTCAGAGCACAGAGACACCTAAGATATCCCTGAGAGTTCTTATGGGAGTACTCCAAAGGTGTCTGCAAGGCCAGAACCACTCCACATCCCTTCCTATATTACACTGATGGTATGGTATCCGACAGTTTGGTCACCATGACCTGTTCAGCTAGGCTGCCTGCAGACCCCACATAGGCAGCTAGTTTATATAACATCCTCTCGGTGGGTACTGAGGCCGGTATTCAAGATCAACCATTACATATCCTGATACCTCCACAACACTCATTCCAGTTATCTTTATCTACTGACAGGTACCAATGAATGATACTAGAGTGTGAGTTAAGTGTCTTTCTTAGCATCAGTTTACATCCTGGAACGTATCCTCTATTTACTATAGGTATGTATGGAGTAAGTATGTACATACAACTACAGAGTTTACATACACGAGCATATCTTCTCCTGTTTACTATATGTGCTTATCTCAGTGTAACACTGGTGCTGAAGCACAGCTTGTGTATCAGTTGGAAGTTGAGGATCCAACAGCTTGGCCTGCATTTGCTCTCACGATTTATGGGACAATGCCAATTGAAAATCACAAGTCATAAACAGACATATTTACTTACTGTTGTTAATAGCACTGTAGATAGAAATAAGCAATTTTTAAAGCTCATTTGTTTCTCTGCAGTTATCCATTCTTTTTTTTTTTTTGTTTTACTTCTTTCTATCTAGACAATGGAAATGTAAAAAGGTGTCCAAAGTTTTTATATTTATCTGCTTAAAAACAACTTTCATAGGATTTATTTTTAGTCGCAGGGTATTCCTGGAGGTGACAAGTCGGATACAAGCTTCCTTCGGTAACACTGAAATGTTTGCTGGATTTTGTCAGCTGTTTGAGATAAATGTGACCCGCTGATAGTCCTCATCAACAGAACGCTGTGAGTGGCTTCCATCTGGACCAGGAAGGAACATCTTCTGCTGTGTCGCTGTCTGTGAGCCACGCTACTGTATTAAAGGAAAGGCTGGATGCAGTTGTACTACTTTTAATACAAATAAGTGCAGTTCTCACCCTCCTGGCTTGCTGCTGATGCTTCTCCCAACGATACCGAGCGACGCTGATGTGCCGCTGATAAGCAGCATTCATTCCGTTGCCGAAACGCCGGCCGCCTTTCAACACGCCCAAATTGCGCTTCCCAATCCCGAGCGCCCTTTACCCCGCGGCTGCCGCGGGAGGACCGGGGGCAGGAGCGGAGCCCGGGTCCCGCACGGACACCCCGGGCAGGGGCACGGCCGCCCTCCCCCGAGCCGCACTGGCGCTCGTCC
>WEKX01025960.1:92825-115050 GCA_013390025.1 Pitta sordida
TTAGGGCAGGTTTTAGGGAGGAGGGGATGTGGAGGAGAAAATTTCATGGGGAGTCAGGCATGTTTGCAAAACCTTATTTTGCCTTCTGCAGCCTCAGCATCATTCAGGACTGCTCCCTTTCATCCCAAGGATGTAGCTGATGAAAGTGGGGAACTACTCTTCCTTAGCGCTGCATGCTTGGGAGCCACAGCAACAGCAGGGGGGAAAAAAAGCGCTTCTCCTTTTTACATCGCCCTCTCCCCCCACTCCAGTCCCCCAATTCCCTCCTCCTTTCTGTGTCTTTTTAGCTGGGGGGGGTCTGTTTGTTTTTTGAGGAGGTTTGGTTTTGTTGGTTTGGGGGGATTTTTTTTTGTTCGGTGTTTTTTGTTTAGTTGTGGATTGGTTTTTTGTTTGTTTTGTTGTTGGGGTTTGGGAGGGTTTTTGTTGGTTTTAGTTGATTGGTTTGGTGGGGTTTTTTGGTGTGTGTGTGTGCTTGGTTTCTGTTTTTAAGCAATACACAGGGGATTTGGAATGAATTGCATGTGATGCCGGGGGAGCAAGTGTGTGTGTGCACGTGTGTCTTGAGAGTGTGTGTGTTTGCATATGCGTGTGTGAAGTGCTTTAGTATTTCGTGTTCATGGGATGACGGGTGTTAAAGCTCCCGAAGAGTCATTGTACATCGGGTAAGGAGCACAGCAGAGTCTGCTGATGGAGAAATCGGTCAGGGATGCAGGAAAGCTCTCCACAGAGTTTGGTCCCCTGTGCTCCAGGATATCTTTGCATAGATCATTACTGGCACTTCCAAGGTGATGGCTCCCATTCCTCTCCTGGCTTCTCAGTAGGGGAGTGCCGAGAAGGAAAACTTTGCAGCTAATGTGAGTTGATAGCATTTCTGTTCCTCCAGCAGCCCGAGACAGTGTTATTCTAGGGATGACTGGGGAAAATAGCGTTGTGATACAGAGCAAATGGATCATTTGCTGTCACGTATTAGTGTTCAGTGAGAAAAAGAGATGAAACATTATCAGTTTGGCCAGACAGCAGAAGCGTTGCAGTCTGACTTACTTCCCAATTCCAAAGTTGGTTTAGACCATTTTTCATTCTTCAGTTCTTCTGCAAACTGTGCCTATTGATGGCAAAAATGTGTTTCTACAGTAAAACAGTCTATTATAAATCTGCTGGGGAACGATTTATTATCCAGAGGCAATCAAGTAATTTATATGTTTCATGGATTTCCCTCACATCTTTTAGTGCACTTTCAATTATGTATTTTTCCTATGTGTGTGAAGTGGAGTAGTACAAATTTTAGTTGCATTTTAACAAGGAGTTAAGGCATAACTTGCAGGGTGCCATTTGCAAAGTGTCACTTAATGTAAAGCAAAATAACAGCCTCCAGCTCTTTTTCATGGATTTTTCACGTCTCTGTTGTTTGTTTCAAAACACACAGTGATTTTGCTTAAGAACTTGGAAGGAAAACTGGCTTCATAATGATATACAATTTCAAATATTCCGAGCTCCAAAGTATTATACTCATCTGACTGTGCAACTTCCAATTTACTTATGAAATCTGTTGAATCCAAAATACATGAAAGAGCACTGTTTATGCCTGGTTTTCTAACAGGTTCAACCGGTTTTGGCATCTAAAAGTTTACAAATGAGCTAAAGCAGTTTTCATCTGTGTTTGGAGGCCTTCATGGATATAGGAACATTAGTGTTTCCTGCCTAGCTAATGTAATTCCAAAATAACCTGTCCACAAACTACATAGATGATGCTCAGTGAAAATGAAAGGAAAAGGAAGTAAGTCTTGTGCTGTCAAGACTTATGCTCATCATTTCTTTTTTGCCTAAATTAAAATATTTTACACAAGTTTGCCTTGGGATTCTTTTCTGCTGTGGTTGGCTGATGTTCTGAAAGCTGGAATCGTACTCAGAGGGAGTTGTGGCATTCCGAATGCTTGATGGCAGTGAGGGGAGACAAACTTGATGTGCTGTGTACATCATCCGTAAAGGTATGCAGGGTAGGAAAAAGGAATGGAAAATGAGCACAGTGTACTAGCAGTTTAGATAAATAAATATGGGTGATGCATGTTACCTTGTCAACTGCTGTTCTGCTGAACCCTGACTCCCAGCTAAACACATTTTCTAGGTAAGCACTGTTATGTGATGCAGTTTTTCAGGTTTGATAGAGTTTGCTGTTAAAACTACATGTAGCACAGAACAACTCTTGTTTTGTTGATAAAAATCATGCCTCCTCCTTTTAATCCACTGACGGCTGAAATATCTACAACTGCTGCTCAAGTCACTGATAGTTACTTGTGTTCAACACTTACCAGGACTTTTTAACCTCAACATGTCGGGATTGAGGATATTTCCAAAGGATGTGATTGCAAACAGATCTGTAATGCCTCATTTTGTTTAGGATTTACATTGGGTGCGTACTACATATATATTTACGGGCAAATGTTTTCTTTTACTGCAGCAACACTAAAATGGTTCAGGAAATGGAAAACTTTTAACATTGTTTTTCTCATGAGCTTTTAAAGAGAATTCTCCTAGTATCTTTTAACTGTTTCTGGAAAAGCAGTGCTCACTTCATGAGCCTATACACTAAGTTCCCTACGCTGGTTTGCTTAGCTGTTGACAATTGGTGAAGAAAAAAGAATTGATGGAATCGTTGTACAAAAAAAGAGCAAGTCCTGTATTTGTTTTCGGTTTTGGTTTTTTCTATTGCAACAACTGAAAGACAAGAGTGCTTTTAGCTGGGTATGAAAGAGTTGAAGCAACGTTAATGTTGAGTTTGATCCAGTGACTGTTCCTACTGACATAAGTAGCAACACACCAACACTTTGCTTATTCTGTAATATGCTAACCCAGATTAAATGTCCCTTTAGTTTCCATTTTGAGTCTTGAATAAAACCTCAAACCTTGGATTTATTCACCTCTAAAGCTTTTTTGTTGTTGTTTTTGAAACAAGCCATATAAAGATGAGAACTGCTATAAACAAAGTGTTCAGAAGTCACTTCGGTTTTGTGGACCTTACTGCTATAAAAGTAAGGTGGGATTTCTCTATACTGTAAACCAACTGAAATTATTTTCTTGTATTATTGCGACTTATTATTCTGAAATATCATTCTAAAATATTTAGTCCAATAAGTTTTTATTCTATGAATGGTTTCACAAAAGAATTCTGTGGTTTCATAAAAGAAGAATGTGTATACCTTGGCTTGTCCTAAACGACTACCCATCAGATTCAGTGACTTTTTGTTAAAGGGAAAAGTTGCTGTTTCATTTGGATATACTTACTGAGGAAGCTGTATTAATCATACATTTTCTTAAATTTTTAGCAAAGTAAATGAAAACTATCACAATGTTTCCTGACATTTTTGGGGATGGGGTGCAGTGATTTTATCTATATTCAGGCAAAATGCCATTGCAATATACATTAAAAATCAGTGGCTTAATCTGTCTGAAAAGAATCCATCTTTCTCTTTAAATACCTACCTCTTTATTTGTTTTAAATGTTACTCTGTGTGTATGTTTCCGTCAGAGTGTATATTTGTAATTTCAAAATGTTTAGGCTACCGCATGGAAAGATGACTACAGTCATGGTACCACGGTACCATGGGTCTTGTTGCCCCTCTGTGAAGCCCTCCATCCATGTAGAAAGGCAGCTCATTAATATGCGAATTTGCCCTGCACACTCACATGGCCCCCCAGCGCTCTGGCACTGTTTTGGCACTGCCCTGCTGTGTGTTGGTGTTTGTGTCGGTGTTTTTGTCGGCACTTCCCGGCACCTGCAGCCACCCCACACTGGGAAAAACCCCTCTTCTACTCGATCAGGGACAGTGGTGTGGGGAGCCGCCCGCACCACTGTCCTGTTGTCTGTCGAGTGGGTAGACCTGGTCTCTCCATACTCGAGGTAAATGTCTACCTCAAGAAAGTCTCAGACACCATGTTTGACCTGAGAGTGTGTAAATCTTTCATAACTGCACGCAGCCTCTTCGCTCCAAGCGTGGCACCAGGTGGACCTGCCGCAGCCACTTCTCTCTGAGCAGGACAGGGTGAGACAGATGCCCAGCACCCGCAAAACTGCGGCTGCCTGGCTTAGAGCACAGCGGGGTGGGCGCGGGGCAGGCAGAGCAGTGTGCCTGTGGTCCGTGTG
Organism: Pitta sordida; assembly: GCA_013390025.1. Taxonomy (NCBI): domain Eukaryota; kingdom Metazoa; phylum Chordata; class Aves; order Passeriformes; family Pittidae; genus Pitta; species Pitta sordida. The sequence continues at coordinate 96,964 of WEKX01025960.1, forward strand.
GCACGGCCTGAGGGTTGATTTGAATATTCATGACTGCCAGTTCGCACAGGCGCAATCACAGAACAGGCCTCATTAATCGCTGAAAACTCACGCCGCATAGAGGTAAAGCCGCTATCTTTGAGGCGCGAAGTGGAGAGAGCTTACTGTATTTGTGTTTTGTCTGCCGGTAATATAGTTTTTGTAATAAAATAGGTCTTTTTCTTCTGCTATACTTACACATAGAAGAAAATTACCATTTTCCTCCTGGAAAACGTTACCTTGAAGAGCCACACGCTGAACAGATCTACAAGCAGTTACCTTCTCAGTGTTGGTGAATGTGGATGAGTGTAGGACGTAACAAGTGTTCAGGCATAGCAGGGAAAGGAAGAGTGTAGCTCTTTGGAAAGCAGAGGGTCTGACAATCTCATGCTGGAGTGGCTGAGTCCTTCAGGACTAAGATAGCAAGGCACTCTCTCACCTTTAACACTATTAAAATCCTCTTACATTGTGGTTTGCATTTAGCAATCATCTTGGGTTTCTCTTTGTACTAGATACAGAAGACTTAATTACAGTCTGGTAGTGCTAAGGCAGCTCCCTGATGACAACTGTTTGTGCGAGGTCGAGTGGAAAATAATTGTTGACAGGGGTCTCCAGCTACAGTGTTTCTTCTTTGTGGTACGTTTTTATTTACTCTAGTTTTCCTTGGATTTGCATCCAGCTATTTTACCCTTCTTGTCTGCATAGGCAGGAGGCTTTTTTGTGCAGAGAAAGTGTTTGTAGGAAAGGGAAAGAATATTATTGTTAACTTTGGACAACACAATGCAACAGCTCCACCAACTCCAACCAAATGCAAGAACAGCTGTGACGCTGTAGAATTTGCTTGCCATGAATATGAGAATTTGCTTGCCATGAATTTGCTTCAGAATTTGCTTGCCATGAATATGAGATTTCATGTCTCATGAGGGGAGACATATTTTTAAATAAAATTCAGGGGGAATGCCTTTTTTTGGAATGAGACCCAGTCTAAGTAAGTCCCCAGAATCTTATCTTGGATGATCTGCTTGGAGCAGCCCTGTTAATTCCTTAAGACGTGTGAGGCCAGTTTCTCCCATCAACCTACTACTGTAACTCCATGCTTGTAACTGAGTACCTGTTCCAGTGCTGCCATCATATCAGTAATAATTCAAGTTTTGTTTATAGGGCAAAATATATAACACACTATTGATTTCTGCTAATGGGCAATGCTTTTAACAGTATGTATCAATCCAGTAATTTTGATTATGGATCGGTGCACCTTGCAACATCTCTGACTTTCTCATCTACGCATTAGATATATTTAGATGCTGTGGACACTTAATAGATTACAAGGAAGCAAAATGATCATCATCTGTCAATGACAGATACTTAATTTGTTCATTCGTTTGTTTTTCAGAGGTGTGGATGATTCAGTGCTACACCTTATTTGATGAGCTTGACTCTTGGTTTACTTATAAATACAGTAACACCTCAATTTTCACGGACATTCAGTTCCAAAAACCTGCCACAATAAATGAAAACTGCAAAATAGGATTTCAGTCAATCAGCTGCCTTGATACAGGATCAGCCAATAGCATGCTGAGGTACGGCACTCGACGTCAGCAAGCTTGGTGTCTGTAGAGGTGAAACACCCAAATAACTCATGACAGACGAGCAGGAGAGGAAGGGGGAAGGAGACACGCTGCAGGAGGCCTCTTTGCCAGGACTTTGTGCCCAGGACTGGTGGCAGCCGCTGGTCCTTCCCTGTCCTAGGGCTGCAGGACTGCTGCCGGACCCTCCCCCCCCCATGGTTCCCTTCCCTCTCCCTTGCTGAGGGAGAGGAATGCTGTACACATGTGCAAACGTTTACTGAGCCAATGAGCGCCCCAGGTTCTTGTGCTGGTCATGTGAACCAAAAAAATCTTTCCAAGTGGAGAATAAGCAGACAAAAGTGCTTAGTGGAAAAAATAATCTGCAATGTACTGGAGCAGCAAATGCAGAAGCATGAAGTAGCAAGGTATTACTGTAGTTGCAAAAGGATTTAATACATTTAGACAGAAGGAATAATAATTTTAGAGTCTCTTCTGTATACATTATAAAAAATTATTAGTTTTATGTCAAAGTTTTAGGGCAGACCACTGAGGTCTGATGAGAACCTAGTTCTCATAATAAGTAGTTGTTACCATATTGTCATAAATATAAACATATTGTTGTGGTTTGACCTTAACTGGCAACTAAGTGCCACACAGCCACTAACTCATTTCCCCACTAGTGGGATAGGGAAGAGAATTGGAAGAGTAGAAGTGAGAAAACTTGTGGGTTGAGGCAAAGACAGTTTAACAGGTCAAGCAAAAGCCATGCACAGAAGCAAAGGAAAAGGAGGATTTCAGTCAGCCCTTCCTGTGGGTAGGCAGGTGTTAAGCCATCCCGAGGAAACCCTGGCTCCATCACCTTTAACAGGGAAGGCAAACACCTTCACTCTGAACATCTCCCTTCTTACCCCAGCAGTATATGGTGAGCATGATGCCACATGCTAAGTAAGGGATGTCTTTTGGTCACTTGGGGTCTGCTGTCCTGGCTGTGTCTCCTCCCACCTTCTTGTACGCCTCCAGCCTTCTTGCTGGTGGGCTGGACTGAGAAACCGAAAAGGCCGTGACACTGTGCAAGCTGCTGCTCAGCAGTATTGAAAATGTCCTTGTGTTAGCAACATTGTTGCCAGCAAAAATCCAAAACACAGCTCCATGCTGGCTACTATGATGAAAATTAGTTCTATCCCAGTTATAACCAGTGCACATATATAGTGGCGGTCTATTTCAAATGTATTGTCACTTTGCATAAAACAGTACCTTTCATAAGGAGTCATTTGGAGTTCACATAAATATATATTTTTTTTTTTTATCTGCAGTGAAAGTATGAGCATTTTAAGCAAATCAAAGTGGTAGAGTTCTTTGAACTCTGGTAGACTAAAACATCTGTGACTGTATGCTTAACTTACCAGTCATACCATTGCCATTCTTTCACATGAGTGAGCTCAGAAACATCTACAGGGCGGCCTTAGCAATTTGGGCCACTATCTTTAGGTCATGATGGCTGCTTCAGTAACCTTGAGTATACCACTACTCAGTGATAATGTGGTGAAAGACGGAACATCAGCTGGGAAGGAAATAGGATCCTGAGGTGGGCTTAGAAAACCCTTGAGGATAAACAAAAACATCCATCTTTTTGGAGAAGACAGCACATGGCCAAAATGTATTTCTAAGCTTCTTGGACTTCCTCGGACTTCCTCTGCAACAAAATTCTGGTGTTTATCAGCAGTCCAGAAACTTAATGAAATTTCAAAGAATGACAGAATGACTTGGGATTGAAAGAGACCTTAAAAGTCATTTAGTTCCAAGGCCCCTGCGGTGGCCATCTTCCTGGGACAACTTCTACTAGAACAGGTTGCAAATCTGAATAACCTTGCAAAGGCTGGAACAAGAGCAGAATGGAAGAACTTTGCAAAAATAAGAATGTGATTGGTTCCTTTCCCTGTTGTGATACCAATGGAGAAGTGTGTTCTGTTCTATCTGTGTACCTTCTGAAAAAGTGTATACATTTTTCATTGTAATACTGAGTGGGGAATGATTTAGACTATAAAAATACAAGAGTTCAAAGTTAAGGCTTATCGCTCACTTAACCGTTACAGAGACATGGTCTGTGTCTTGGGAGTTCTTGTTGCAGATCCGAGAAACATCTCCTAAAGTGCCAGTTAATATGGAGTTTGTAGGATACTCTTCCTACCTGTAAAATGGGATAGAATATCTAAAGCGAAATTCACCAATTCCTGTTTGTGTTAAATGGTCCCTTTACTTCGGTACAATTGCTTACCTAAGTAAGACATTCCAAACAGGCTCGTAGAACAGTGACAACAGGGAAGATGTGAAGTATCTATCATTATCTCAGAGGAGCTTATCTTACATGAGATGGCTTATGTTTCAGGCTGTTAGCATTGCTAGCAATATGCCACTGCTTGATTCTGTGTCAGGGTGAAATGCATAAATTGAATCACAGAATCACAGAATTAACAAGGTTGGAAAAGACCATAGAGATCATTGAGTCCAACCTTTCACCTATTACTTAGCCTGTTGTCATCCTGCTACCAACACAAGAAAGAAACTTGTCCTTTCTAAAATTTGGTATCTAAATAAAGCACATCTCAAATATAGGAACATTTTAAATATATTAAGTCTACATGATACAAGAATATAATATTTTATTTGTATGTTCTGGTTGTCCATCTATGTGTAAAAAATTATTTTGTCTATATTTGAGTTTTCACCAAATGTAAAATATTTTAGGAATTCTAGAAGCAGATAGATTCTTCATTGATAGTTCTTTACATGTCAGAGATGAGACACTGGAATAGTTTGTGCAGAGAAGTTGTGGGTGGCCCATCAATGGAAAGTATTTGAGGCCAGGTTGGATGGGGTTTTGGGCAACTTGGTCTAGTGAAGGGTGTTCCTGCCCATGGCATGGCGTTAGAATTAGGTGATCTCTAAGGTCTCTTCCAACCCAAACCATCTATGATTCTGTATTACAGACATTGGCTAATTAGTCATTTCAGCAACACCTCCCTTGAGTTTTGTAGTACATAGATGAAATTTTAATCATCAGTAATAGTAAAATCAAAGAAAAGGAGAGGATAATTTCTTTTCCTTCTCTTTTAATTTTTTTTTTATTGTTAGCTTTCAGTGGTAATGTGGGGTAGAGATAGAAAAGAATTGTAGATTTGACTATTACTAGGCACCAGCTTAGTTTAAGGCTTCTTTTTGAGTGGGGATAGGTGCTTGTATTAGCACTTAGGATTGGCAGGATTCCCCTGCCTAGCAGTATGGAAGAATCTGGAAAGAGGAGAATTTTGATTCTTTCAAGTCTGAAGGTGAAATCTGCACTGCCATATGGATAATGTCAGATCATCCAGTCCTGGGAGATCTTTTCAGTACATATTGCAAAGTCAAACTCAGGCTCAATCTTCAAGGCCCAAATCTTAAAATCAATTTCTAAATTTGCACTCATATTTTGGTTGTGTATGACATCTGTATGTGCGGCCTAGAGATGTAAGCAATGGGAAGCAGAGTCAGGGATAGTAAAATATCTGGAACCAAGAAAAAGATTAAAGGAAAGGGTAATAAAGGTATGAGCAAAAATGCAAAGGGGAAAAAAAAAAAAGTGTGGGGGTGTCCTTAAGAGAGAGGATGAAAGAGGGAAAAATTGCACAGGAATGGGATTAATAAGATTTAACAGAATGCAAGAGAGAAAAAGCACAAGACAAATATCAGAGATGGAGTCTGGATTGGAAGAAAGCACAATTAATGTTAGAAGGTAAAATGTCAGGCTGAAAAGGAGCTGTACATTTGTCATTTAAAATATGGTTTCAAGATCAGCTTATGGTGTTCTAAATTCCAGCTGCTTCTGCAAAGGGAGTCCTGCACATTCATCCTTCCTTCCATCAAGTGGTGTGCTGCAACTGGTAATGTAAAAAAAGAAACATTCTTCCCAATCAGATCCTAGATCCGTCTGACTAACTGCTAATATTAACATTATGGCCACCTCAAGACAAAGAGAAAGGGGGGGCAGAGGAAAGGGCAGCATAAAATTGACTTAGGCTGATGATGGATCTGTGCTCTTGGTCTGAAAGTCCTGGTGAGATTCTGAGTTATAAATTATTAAGAAGAGAGGCTGGATAGGAAGACGGAGTGATAACACAATGGAAAGAAGAAGGAATCTGGGGCAGTACTTACAGTAAGCATTTAAAATGGCTGCATGGAAAGGAAAAGAGACGCTGAAAACACTTAGGAGACAAAATCAAGCATTTAAAAGTTACAAAAAGCCAGTATTTATGGGGTTTTTATATTTAATTCACCATCCATAGGCACAGCTGCTAATGTAGTCTTTAATTACATGATCAAGTAGAGCTTTTTTCCTTGGGAACAACTTGCAGAATGGGTACTGTATTCCTTAGGAGTGGCTACCCTGTCCCTCATGACCCCTATTAAGCAGAGCAGTGCCTGCAAACTAGGGCTTACTTCATGTCCTTGGATCATGACTGACAAAGTCCAGTGCTCAGCAGTCCCACTGACAGTTTCACATTTTCATCTCACAGCCAGATGGGTGTAGACCTCTTCTTCCAGGCTGATGACACCAGAACGAGAGGGCACGGCCTCAAGCTACGCCAGGGGAGGTTCAATCTTAACATTAGGAAGCGGGTTTTTCACAGAGAGAGTAATCGCATATTGGAATGGGCTGCCCGGGGAGGTGGTGGAGTCGCCGTCCCTGGAGGTGTTCAAGAGAAGACTGGACGAGGAGCTTAGTGACATGGTCTAGCTGGGGGGTGTAGGGCTGGATGACGCTGGGCCCCTTCCGGCTCGGAGTGGCCTGCTAGACTGTGAGGGATCTAGGTGGTGTTACGCTCTGGGATGTGCTCTCGGACTCTGTACGGGTGTTAGGTGGTGAGTTGGACTAGATGATCCTTGTGGGTCCCTTCCAACTCATAATATTCTGTGATTCTGTGAACCTTCTTGTGCATCTCCTTCATGGGCCTCAGCATATTCCGTACTAATTTGTAGCACTCTTTATTAACCCAGTGTTTATGGCTCCCAAGCAAAACATCTTTCTGCCCCTTTTGCCTCATAGCTGCACCTGCAGTGTGCGATACTTGTGCAGATTGTGTTAAGCTTACTGTTAAAGAGCAATGTATGCTTCAAGTTTCTCTTGGAATAACAAGAAGCAATTCTGAAAAATAAAAGTAAATCCAGAATAAAATGCCTTCAGAGAAAAGGAGACAAAGATTAGAAAATGTGTAATAAATGAAATAAAAAGCACCCTGGTTTTACTGCTTATCTTTTTAATAATTTGTTTTAAAATACTACCTGGGGAAATTAAATTATGCAAAAAGACACACACGCTAAACCACATTATGGATTCCACTCTTTAAAGAAGAGAGTTGAAAAAGAGCTGTTTACCCAGCCCTGTGAGAAATAAGATGCTAGCATATGATGTCATGCTGTCTAGACTGGAATAAAAGATGTATTTTAAAAAATCTTCGCTAACTTATTTGAATAAAATATTTTGAAAGTCTAAGAAATCAGAAGTGCTAGTTGATGATCTTAGATTTTACTTTGATCATGTTCTATGGGTTCTAGTGTCTTTTCATAACATATTTTTTTAAAGCTTCATTTTATCCCTTTAAGCATACCTATAGAGAATTGGATGCTCATAAGAAGATAAGACTGATTCTTCTGGGTTATCCAGTTCAGTCGCTTGCTTTTGCAGCCAAGATGTCATACAATTCCTTTCATGTACTGATCAAACTCCTTCTTACAACTATTTAGGGATTTTTTTTTTAGTTCCTATACCCTATTTGGAGGCTGTTTCAGTTTTCTGGTTTCCCCTTAAATATGTTCATGGCCTGCTTTTATTACTTTGTTCTGGGTCTAATCTTGTACTTGAGCTTCAGTAGCCTTTTAAGTATGTTTACTGACCTAAAATATGGAGTAGTCCTGCTTGTTGCTAGGCTTAAAAAGCAAAGCTCTTACTGGCCAGAGGTCAGCTCTGTTGAGGATTCCTAAGTTCTTGCAGAGAATGAACAGTGGCCTAAAGTTAGACACAACAGGATTCTGGTCATGGTCCTCATTATTGGATGACTAATCTTAAACCATACTTGACTCCATACTTGACTCCTGATCCTCAGTGAGCAGTATGTCAAGTGCCTTACGCACACTTTGGTTTTGGGAGGTTTGGTCTTCCAGTTTGCAGTGGTCCACAGGGCTTTTGCAGATTCATTTTCGTTTGGCTTGGTTCTGGATTCTTACTATAAATAGTTCAACTGTGGCAGAAAGAACCTTTGTTTATAGCTTGAGAAAAGTCCCGTTTCCTCTTTGATTAAATTTTAGTTGGTGAGAGTGGATATTTTAACACTTGCACAGCTGCAATATTCTAAGCATTAATCTTTCAAATAGGAGGTAGCCATTATGCTCTCAGCAAAATTATTTTCAAATCAAAATATCTAATAGTATTAGCCAAGCATGCATTGAATTTTGTGTAGCTTTGGCACTTGGACTTCATTTCAGAAGCTGGAAATTACTAACTTTTGATTCTGCACACATTTTTTTAATTTTAAAATTACTAGGAAAGAGATCATGTAATTTTTATTTCTGATCCTTGAAGTATAATGTCAAGAAAGGAAAGGAAATAATAGTGTATTTTGAAAAGTGAAGGGCATCAATGTTGGCGTAGCCTCACCTTGAGTACTGTGTGCAGTTCTGAGCCCCACAGTTCAAGAAGGGCGTTAAGGTCCTTGAAGGTGTCCAGAGGAGGGCCACAATGCTGATGAAAGGGCTGGAACACATGTCCTGTGAGGAGCAGCTGAGGACTTTGGGCTTGTCTAGTTAGGAGAAGAGGAGGTTGAAGGGTGACCTTGTTGCTCTCTCCAGCTTCCTGAGGAGAGGACATGGAAAGGGAGGTGCTCAGCTCTGCTCCTGGGACCTGGTGACAGGATGTATGGGAATGGTTCAAAACTGCACCGGGGGAGGCTGAGAGTAGATATGAGGAAGCATTCATTTACTGGGAGACTGGTCGAACACTGGAAGAGGCTTCTTGGAGAGGTGGTTGATGCCTCATGCCTGTGAGTGTTTAAGAGGCATTTGAACAATGGCCTTAATAATGGGCTTGAACTTTTTGTCAGCCCTGTATTGGTCAGGCAGTTGGACTAGATGATCACTCTAGGTTCCTTCCAAGTGAAATATTCTATCCATTCACAGTATTTTCATTTTGGTATTTCTGTTCTTTTTCAAAAATCAAAGACTAAAGTAATGATATTGAAGCTTTTAAATAATTTGCAACTTTAAAATCATTGCCCCTATATGTTAAATATTTTAAACAATATGGCTTTACACTGTCTTTATCAAGTTCAGCCATATATAAACTATTTTATAAATTACTATTTTATACAGGTATGTTAGTATTTACCTAAAGTGGAATTATTTCATTTGTCATTTAAAAAACCACTCGTTCCTATATTACTTGTCATTAATCTTCTTTTGGACATTTAATGTGGATAGATAAGATATAGTTCTGCTATATTTGTATATAATGTTAGATATTAAATATCACAGTAAGTAGTATCTACTACAATGCTATAATACTGCTACAGTAACCTGTATCTGTAAAATTCCACATTGAGTGAAGCAGCTGGAATTTCAAGTCGTATCAGCTGCCCAAGATCAAACACTCCCTTCTGCTTTCTCCTGGGGCTGTTGACATTTGCCTTGCCTGCAGAATGACTATGCATGTTATCTGCAAGGTATTAGTCCATTAGTAATGAGCCACCTTTAATCCTGGTGTAGACATCCTCTTCATGGAAAGGGGTGTGTGTCACAGCATTAAGATTTCTGTATACCTGTGTGGGCAAATAACTTTTCTCACAGGATTTGTCCCATTTAACCTAGAGGGGCTGCAGTTTCACATTGGTGTGTTTGTAGGTGTCAGCTCTGAGTCATATTTATCCTGCAGACCTGGGCATGGAAGGAATTCAGAATCTGTCTAGGGGAATAGATTGCCACTGTGTACACTGATTTGGGCTGTGAAAAAGTGTTGGGTCCTGAGCATTAACTCTCTTCATCAAACCAAAATGTTTATGCTGGCTGAAAATAATGCAGCAATGTTTTGTTTCTGTTGCTGTTACTAAAAAAAAAGAATAAAAACCCCAAAACAACCACAACCAAAAAACCACCACCAAAACCACCAAAAAAAGATCCACCAGTTGTTTTTTTGGTTGGTTGTTGTTGTATTTAATTTAAAAATTAACTAATGATCTGGGGAAAAAATTATAATAATATGTCCTGTCATGGTGTGCCATCTATTTTCCTGGGATGCTTTGGATGCTTTTTGATTTTGAATTTATTTTTTACATGCTGTTGCTATGGTAAGAATCAGCACATTAGAGAGAGGTATCACAGTAAATAATATCATAACATATAACCTGTATTTCCTTGGATAGTGGCGAGTTAGTTTGGAGTTTCTACTGAAGACCTGTCAAAAGAGTTTTCAGACTGTGGGTGGCATCAAGTTATTCAGGGATTTGTTTTGCATGATCAGTACAAAGCAAGAAAGTCAACCTTTATATCAATAAGGTTATATTAACTACAAATTAATTCTTACCTCCTTTAGAAAATGTTGAGTCTTCCATAAATCAAGCAGGAAAATAAAATTAAAAAAACACCAAAACAAACAAACCAGCCAGAAGCAAATAGGATACAATAAAGGAGACAACACTAGGAAAAGCAAAATGAGAGATTTTCAGCTTTTGTGGGATGTGGAGGGGAAGGGGAAGCAGGGAGGGATGATGTAGCCCATGGTTTACTCAATTTGACTTTTAGTAATCAAGTCACAATAAAATTGAATGAGTACAAGAACCTGGAAATACCAGCTGTGGCCTATAATGGCATGCCAAGCTCCTACATAGTAAAGATCAGTCAAAGTAGTTGAGTATTCAAAAATAGGTGGCATCTTCGAAATCCACTTTAGTACAGTGGTAAGTGTCCCCACCTGGCGTGTGGGAGACCCGGGTTTGATTCCCGCCAGGGAGACAGTGTTGAGTTGGACTCGATGATCCTTGCGGGTCCCTTCCAACTCAGAATATTCTGTGATTCTGTGATTCAGATGGTTCCAGGCCTAATTGCTGCAACTCCATTGCCAAGAGTGCTTGTGTACCACAGCCTACTAAACAGAGAGCCTCTTGAAGAGCATTTTGAATGTACTAAACAGAAGTTACCTACATTTCAAGATGTGATGAGACAAGCTTATCACAAGATGAAGCTCTACTTGGTAGACTTCTAAAATAGTAACTGTAGTTACAGATTAATTATATGCATGAGAAGATGTGGAGAGGGAATTGGAGACTCCAAGTTGTCTGAATAGCTGCAGACACAAGATGACAGGCAGTGACTGTGATGGAAGGTCTGAAGATCAGAGAGTCCTTATTCAGCATTACAAGAGAGCTGTTTTGCCACATGACAAATCGAACTCCAATTCCTGCTACAAGACACTGGAGGAAAATCTATGAGAGGACAGCATGTCCCCTCCAGAGTTACAGGCTTTGCATGTAGGAGACTCCAACTTGACCTGCCCATTAGATAGCTAAAACTAGGGAGAGTGAACAAGAGAGTTTATTCCAAATTTAGTGTTTTTCACCAGGAACCTGAAAGGTTTTTTATATAAATGGTTCCATCAATACAGATGTGATCTCATTGCTGTTTACAACTACCTGAAGGGAGATTGTAATCGAGTGGCTGTAAATTTCTCAGGTGGCCAGCACCAGAACAAGAGGACATGGCCTTAAACTACGACAGGGGAGGTTTAGACTGAATGTTAGGAAGAGGTTTTTCACAGAGAGAGTGATCTCTCAGTGGAATGGTCTGCCCAGGGAGGTGGTGGAGTCGCCATCCCTGGAGGTGTTTAAGAAAAGACTGGATGAGGAACTCAGTCACATGGTCTAGATAATGGGATGATGGAATTTGGAGTTAAGTGGGGGGAAAAAAAAAAGACCCCGAGATTAGCTCAGATGGTTAAAGCATGGTGCTAATAACATCATGGTTATGGGTTCAATCCCTGTATGGGCATTCGCTTGGGTGTTGGACTCAAAGNTCTAGTTGGTGGGAGGTTTGGATGGATGGAGCGTGGTGCCCATGGTTCTAGGCTTGTGGGTCTGATCTGTGGATGGACATTTGCTTGGGAGTTGGACTGGATGATCCTTGTGGGTCCCTTCCAACTCAGAATAACCTGTGAACTTGTGAACCTGTGAACTCCCAAGTGAATGCCTACCTAGGGATTGAACCCACAACCCTGGAGCCATGGGCACCATGCTCCATCCATCTGAGCTGTTCTAAACTGTCTCCTAAACACCACATAAAAGACTAACTCTGTAAAATTGAACCATTTAAAGTGGAAAAGATAAAAATTTAGTTAAAAGTTTAGGGTTTTTAATGTATTTAGGTGGAAGTTTAGTTAATTCTTCAGACTACAATGGCTTCAGTTATATTTGAAGCAGACACCTCCTCAGCTGTAGTCAATGGCCTCACAGTGAGCCCAGCATCCATTCGTAATCATGATGAGTTTGCACTTCCATGGTGTTTCAGCAATGTGACAGGTTTGTCTTCAAGTGTCCTGTCTGCAATCTGCTCACAGTAACCTCATTCAGATCCACCTATGTTTTTGAAGGGGTAGCTTGCTGCTGTTTTGCCTGCTTAATATACCAGTTAATGCAACGTATCAGTTCTCACTTGCAGGATGGTTTGCAATCTCATGGAGCAGCAAAGTTGTGGTGAAGGTGCCTCCTTGGCAGCAGAGGGATTGTTTTTCTCCTGAGGAATGCAGCTGAAAGCCAGCATTCTGGCCATCCTGAGCTTGGTTTGTCCTCCTACCTGTAAGCAGAAGTGCTATCACATAATATGAAAACAGTGGAGTTCAATAATAACTAGAGTTGAGGAAGCAGGGGGATAAGCTGTCTGAAAACTTAGTCCTCTTGGAAAATCCTTCTCTAACACGTTTCAGTGACTAACTTCCATCAGTATTAAAAAGGATTTTATGCCAAAGACCTCTCTGAAAATCCTGCTAACCTTTTGTCTTTGTTGGTATTAGATGTGGATATTTCAAATCAGAGTGCAGAATTACTTATTTTTGGACTGTTTTTCAAAAAGGCTGTTGCCAATGTACTTCTTGCCGTCCTCTTCTTGTCTCCGGTAACTCTTGTGTTCATTTTCTGATACCAGCCAATCTGCCATGGGACTGTAAAGCTCAAAATACAGACCAGTCCCTAGAAGTTTCTTCTAGATGCATGCCTGGAGAGATGAGGACGCTGCAGTTTACAGGTTCACAGGTTATTCTGAGTTGGAAGGGACCCACAAGGATCATCTAGTCCAACTCCCAAGCAAACGCCCTCCCACCAACTAGACCATGTCACTAAGCTCCTCGTCGAGTCTTCTCTTAAATACCTCCAGGGACAGCGACTCCACCACCTCCCTGGATGGGCCATTCCAATGAGAGATCACTCTCTGTGAAAAACCTCTTCCTGATGTCCAGTCTAAACCTTTCCTGGCGTAGCTTGAGGCCATGTCCTCTTGTTCTGGTGTTGTCAGCCTGGGAGAAGAGATCCTCACCCATCTGGCTGCACCCTCCACTCAGGCACTTGTAAACAGTAATTAGGTCGCCTCTGAGCCTCCTCTTCTCCAGGCTGAACAACCCCAGTTCCCGTAGCTGCTCCCCACAGGGCTTGTCCTCCAGTCCTTTCACCATCCTTGTCACCCTTTTCTGGACCCTCTCAAGCAGCTCAACATCCTTCTTAAACTGGGGAGCCCAGAACTGCACACAGTATTCAAGATGTGGTCTGACCAGTGCCGAGTACAGGGGAAGGATAACTTCCCTAGTCCAACTGACCTCACTGTTCCTAATACAGGCCAGGATGCCATTGGCCTTCTTAGCCACCTGGGCACACTGCTGGCTCATATTAAGTTTTCTGTCAATCATTACTCATGAGTCCCTCTCCATTTCACTCCAGCCACTTAGTCCCCAGTCAGTAGCGATGTATGGGGTTGTTATGTCTAGAGTGAAGAACCCGGCACTTAGTCTTGTTAAATCTCATACTGTTGGAGTCTGCCCATTTCTGTTTGTCTGTGATGGGCTCCAAGCAGACTCTTGACATACTCCAATTACAGGAGTCAGTCAATGGCTGCACCTTCTTAGACAACTAAGATACTTGAAATCAACAAAAGTTTGTAGACCCTCTTTGTACTGGTTTTATTCATAACCCTGACATAATAACCACCCACATCTTTCATGGCTAACCATGGCATTTAGGGATGCTTAATACTGTGAAGACTTTTGTTTTCTGCTGAAACTTCTGTTTGAATTGTGTTAATTTGCACTGATATTACAACTTTTATTGAGTTTTGAGCAGGCATGTATTTCACTAAATAGTTTATTTAATATACTTCTTTGAGAATGATGTTGTTGTGAGGTTTAGAATCTGAAAGGTCTGGATAAAAAGGAATGTTCTTTGTAGCCCTGTTTTAAGGATGTCTTCTCAAACATGAAACTTTCATTATACTTTAATTATTGATAGGAAGCATTTTCTGTACCAGCACAGCACTTACACACAGTGAAAACACTTTTGAGAAGAAATTACTGCAAGCAGGTTTTGAATGGGTTTCAGTTTTGTAAATTGCCTGGGTGTTCTTCCTTTGTTTTTTCTAAGTACCCCATAAATTAAAGCACAAATTATAAGCAAGATCATTATGCTGTCATGAATCACTCAAGTACTAATGGCCTAATGCACTAAGCCTTAATTAGTAATATTGTATTTTTGAAAAGACAATATTGTGAATGAAATCTGAACATACATTGTTTTATAACTGGGTTTCCCAGAAGATTTTAAATGGATTCCTCTTCTTAGTATGTTTTTAAATAATTGATATGGCCACTTCAAGCCCTTAGTAGACAAACGAATTATTGGCTGCTAGTGACAAAATTTGGTTTGAGCATAATAACTTCACAGAGACATGGTGCGGCATACATCTGCTGCTCTAATTAGAAAGTTTGCCTAGGGTGCTTGTATCAGAAAGAGTGGGAAAAATAGTGCTACACAATCTGTTGTAACAGAGTGATTCTTGAAGAATGTGATTTATACAAGTTTTCTGGTTAACGCTTTCACTTCTGCTGGAACACTCTGATGCCATTTCAGCAAATTTTATACACACAGGACTGTACTGGCCTTACCTGAATGGGCTGCCTACTTGGAAATGCCACTGTTGTATGGTAGATTAGGGATGGCAAGTGCATTGTTCCTTGGTGCAAAAGACCATTTTATTGTCTTCTGTAGAACAGACCACTGAAACCATTGCTGCTCTGACCTAGAGCTGCTCCGGCCACAGAAAATGGCCAGCAGCCACAGTGCTATGTCCCTTTTTTCCAGATGGGCTTTCGATTTATGGGATTTTTAAAGCACAGGTAGCACAAATCAAGAGTAACAGGTTAAAAGGAGTTTTGGTAGCCTAGTGACAGTCATACATTTGAGGGGGGGAAACTTGTTAAGCTGGGATCAAAAGCAATTGCTGTGAGTCAATGATCAAGAACATCTTATCTAACTGGGGAGCATGCAGGACTCAAAACCAAAACCCTTCCTACTGGAGCAGCTGTATCTTATCCAGTTGAACAGCAATTGGCTTAAATAAATAGCTGTGGTAAGGGAAGAATTAATTGGAAGTGTACAAGGGTGGCTTTTCTTATTACCAACTTTAATTTAGCAATTCACCAAGTATTTCCTGGGAGAGGATCAGTTTCAACAAATACCATGTGTTTTCCGTTGAAACACACAGCAGGAATTTGGTATCATGGAATGATAATTTATAGCCACTTTGTAAAGAAACCTGGTAGGCTTGGTGGAGAGTATAGAGAGTCAGGTCTTGCTCTCCTTAGACTTCATTCAATATAAGAAATAATTCCAGAACAAAGCATTTCTAGAGTGCAGAAAATAAAGCAAGCTAGAATTTGATTTAAAGAAAAAAAAAAAAAGAAACCATGCCTTTATGCCTTGGAGAAACTGAAATGTGGTAAGCCACACGAAATTCTATGTTATCAACCAAGCCAAATGTTTCAGAGAGTAGAAAAATGACTTAAAGACATTTGCAGGTGTTGCAGGAGATGAAACTCTATTTTACATGTCAAATTATCTGTTCATACTATGCCACTGTGGAACAGCAAAGACTCAGAGCACATCTTCAGATATGCTAATGAAGTGCTTATGAAAGAAAAATCTGATCTCAGAAACTGGAGAAATGTAGCAACCTGAGACTAAGGTGTACTTTTGCTTATCTGTTGTTCTTTTGAATTTTCCTTATCAACATCTTTGCAAAGAGTCAGAAAGAATGAAGCAATATGATGTTGACATACATTTATAGACGTGTAGCCTGACATACAGCTGGATTTGAATTTATTTCTTCTAAAAATTTAGGCTCTAGCTCATCCAAGTACTTAAGTGTGTTGAGAACTCAATGGTCAGTGTAACTACGAAAGCATTTTTTTTTCAAGGCCAAAAATGATGGTGATAGAATGGTACGCACAATATTTATACTTTAATAAACTTGTGGATAAAGAGCCTAAAGTGTTTTTATTATTTCCATGGAGTGTTAGAAATTTTCCATATAATGAAAAGATAGTAGTTTTGTACCAAAATATGGAGGGAAATTGGAAAGAAAAGGCAGAGAGGAAGCCACAAATTAATGTAATTTATTTGTCCCTCCAGTAGCAAACACCTAAAAATCAAAGAAATCTGATTGGAATGATGGGAGAGATCACCTAGTGTTGAAGTTAAGTTTATTTTCCCTGTCAAGTATGCTTCTAGTATTCTATTTATGAGTATTTGAGGGGGGTTTAATGTTTAATTTCCACTCAATTGAAATATATGATTCTAGGGAGGATTTCATAGAGGCGGACTATATAAATTTCCTTTCTTACCCTTCTAAATGGATCTGCTTTTTCAGTGGGTCATTAGCTTTTATTCAGCATCCCATGTTCATTTGTGGACTAACTTTTGACATATGTATTATTCATATTGTGGCTGGTATTCAAGTTTCATCAATGATTTCACTGTCCAAAAGAACAGTAGAAAGAGTGAGGAATATAATTTTGAATGCACTGGTACTCTATACACTTTTTCATCTCGGGCATGCACCAGCACTTTTTGCATATCCTTTCTCAATGACTCTAGATACACAAGCAAAATTGAATTAAGTGTAGAATGATATTTCCTCTTCAGCAAAGACGCATTCCATTCTCATTTGTTCTGCCTTCCTCATCAGCAAAAGACACCATTTAGACAGGCTATTTCTTTTCTGCCCTTCTCAAGTCCCCAGACAATGGCAGAAGACCAAAAGCATAACAGGAGACGTATTTTATATTCAAATTCCTTCCTTGTTTCAGAAATGATCATTGTTAAAAAAAAAAAAAAAGAAGTGAGAATCAGAAGCTGATGGTCAAAAAGCACACAGGTGGCTGAAACCTAAAATGTGACAGCTTGGAGATGTTTCCATTGCATCTTGATCCATGACCTGAAGTTCAGGGGACATATCTTGCTATGAACATGACTTCCTAATTATCCAGTGTCCCCTGGTATAAGGAGAAGACTTTTCGCTTTTCTAGTGGATCATGGGAATTTGATGGCAAAGTACATCATAGAAGATCTGGTCAAGTGATGCAAATGAATGGGAGTATGTAATCAAAATCACAATTCAAATCACATGTGGGAAAAAGTGTTACTTCCAAGTGCAAGTTTTCCAGCTTTGACTAACACTGGAAAAGATTTTCAATCAGATATTTTTGTGGGGAGCAAGTTTTTTCTACTGTCATGGGGTAAAAAAGGCAGGTGGAGATGGGTATGGAGTATTTATCACCAAAGTATTTTTCTGTTGACGTGAATTTCTAAAAACAAGTGTTCCATCTAACTCTTGTGCCATGGATGAGCAGCCAAAATCCCAGCTACACACCTTTATGGGCATCTAAGTTATTTAGTTAGTAGATGCTGAGGGCTCATAGGGTCTTAGCCGTAACAGAGAGTTGAATGAAATACAATACCTGAAAACAACAGGGGGGAAAAATCACTAAATATTTTGAGTGTAGTAGAACTATACATCAGCAAACAGAAGGGGTTCATACAGACAGTTACATCAAAAAAAAAACCCAGACCAAGAACTTAAAATTTTTCTGGTCTTAGCAGAAAAGAAGACAGGACTTGTTAAAAAACCTAGTTAATTATTTTTTTATGTCCCAAAAAATTGGATGAAGAAAACGTAAAAGGTACTGTCAGGTGACTCTGAAAGGATCCTACAGTAGTTGTTTTTTAGGCACTTCCTTATCCAGTAGCAATTTTGAAATTACTGATTTTTGGTAACCCTTTGAAGAGACAAAGTGAACAGTTGTCTATTAAAGCTCTGTCACTTTGTTGCAGTGCAACTTACTGCAGGGCAAGGAGCTGGACTACAGTATGGACTAAGCTCTAAGAAAAAG
>WEKX01025961.1:19471-42712 GCA_013390025.1 Pitta sordida
TACCTCCTCCTGGATTACAAGGGGGTTTATATTGCACCCCTACTCCTTCCTTCAGGAGTCCAGTTGTCCTACTGGTAATCTGTCTTACTGTTAAAAACAGAGGCAAAGAAGGTAGACGGAACGCCCGTTACTTGCGGGCTGTTTGGTCTGCTCTGCCTTGCGCGAATAGTGAAATCCGCAAACATAGTGAACCCACTATGTAGCCGAGTACACTACACCCGTAGCCATGCCCTCTCCCCATATAAGGTCTGGAGGATGGTCCTGAGAGCAGGGCTTGTCTCAGTTGTCTAGCTGTATTACGCCGAGTTGGGCCAGTGCTGGAGCGAGGGGCAAGTGGCAAGCACCAGGCGCCGACTGCTGAGCGCCAAGCCCCGAGGTGAGCTGTGAGCTCCAGGCGGCCGAGTCCCAAGCAGCGAGCCCCGAGCTGCAGCACCAAGCGGGGAGCGCCAAGCTGTGGGGCCGGCGGCTAGCGCCAGCCAAGTGGTGGGCGTGGCCCCTGGCACACAATGGCACACACACAATGGCAACCCTGTCACCCCATCTTGTAGCCCGGCGGAGGACAATTCCAGCCGTGCAAAAACACATATTTACACTAAACGCATCCCGGCTGCGCCGTACCGGCTCCCAGCTGGGACCAATTTACATATTCGTGAGCATCCTTGATGTCAAGTTCCATGGGATCAAGGGTTGCTTTAATATATAGGGCCACCCCCACACCTCTACGTGCTCTCCTATCTCTTCTGAAGAATGTGTAGCCTGCCAATGTAGCACTCCAATCGTGTGAGTCATCCCACCATGTTTCCGTGATGGCAACTCTGTCGTATCACTCCTGATGCACCAAAACCTCCAGTTCTTCCTGCTTATTACGCAGGCTGTGTGCGTTAGTATACATGCATTTCATCTGGGTTACTGAACATGTTTTTGACTCATTTTGCCAGTATCAGTGTCCTCTCAAGTGACTACCGGATCCCCTTCCCCCTTCAGACCTAATTCCTCCCTCTATTAGATGTCACTTTTTGGTTTGGGGGTTTCTTTCTCTCAGAAACTTGAATTATATCGTAGTGATGCATCCAGGACACTATTTATATCTTCTTTCTATAAAAATAAGGTTTGAGAAGTGAGTGTTCCATTTTACTGATTTTAAAAAGAACTGACCTGTTTCTAAGCCTAAAGATACGAAATTTTATGATGTGAATTCCTTTCCATGAGTTCTTTTGGGGTATTTAACTCTCATTTAATTTTATTATGATAATTAAATTGCATAGAGGAAAACATCTAGTCTATGTCTAAAAAGAAGGAAGATATGTATTTGTGAAGTAGTTTTTAAGAGTAACTAAAAGAGGCAGAGTATTTAAACTTTGTTGGTTAGAGACAGTCATTCTGAATTTCCTTTTTTTTTAACTTTCAGTATCTAAATCTGTATTAAAAATATCTTGCTTGTCCTGGTAAAAGCAGAATAATACTAGAACAGTGCCAAATACATGGTCCTTTGAGAGAATAATTGAGAATAATCTAGATACTTAATAGCATCTGATGGCAAAGCTAGACAAAACTGGAAAAGACACTTTAGTGGGAAAACCTAAAGCACAATAATACAGCTAAAGCCTACTCAATGCACAGTTTTAATTCTTTATAGAGAGCATGCTCTTGAAAGACAAACTTGCTTTTCTTAGTGATTGAGATAAGAAGTTTACTTTAAAATGATTTGGAGATTTTGCTGAAAATTTAGTGGAGGTGAGATACTTATATACAGAAGTTTTAGGTAAACTGACAATAGACTTAACTCTTAGCTGTTTCTTATTCCTTGGAAGTACCAATGAAACCATGGATATAGTCAAAAGTTTGGGGTACAGTAGGCTTATGGTGTTTCATTTAGTAGCATCTGATAAAATTATTCCAAGATAATGTCAGTAAGTTTTTAAGTGATTAAGAACTGCCTACATGTAAGGACAAGGTAGAGACATGCTCTATGGGGTTTTGCTTTAAATCAATGGATTTTTCTATCAGTTCATTTGCTTTGAGAATGTGCAAATAAAAATCTGTTAGCATTATTATCTAAGCCCATTAGTGTTTCAGAGTGTTCAGTAATAATAGAGGCATTAATATGGAACAGTGCAGGTTGAAAATAAATTCAAACATGGTCACTTCAAAGTTATATGTCTGAGAAAAAGATATGTAGGTCATGTAAGAAAGAAAACAAAAAAGGGAGAAAAGGCAGTTCTTGGAAACCATGGATCTGTAAAAAGTTTCTCTTGCAGTTAACAGGGCTTCTCAAACCTAATGCTGAAGCAAAGGGCTACTGTAGTTCTTGAAACTCTGAATTAGAGGTTGTTATGTAAAATCAGCTGACTCATCTTGTGTGATCTCTACACTCATTACTGAGTGACTGACATTGAAAAATTGCAGGTTTTGCAGCTTTTAAAAAACTGTACATTAAGCAAGGTATTTGAATAATTTTCTTAAACTGAGAATTTGCATCACTTCAGTCTTTCCTGTTTGTCAGAAAAAGAATTCATTTGATTGTCTTGTGGGGTACATTCAAATGAAGAAGAACTTATATTGGTAAACAGCAAAGACTTGAGCTGAGAAGGGAGTAATACTCTGTGAATGGAAGATGGAGCTGCAGGGGGTTTTGTGTTCAGGGTACTGAATGATGGAATATTTTAACTTGAATTTTAACTTCGTGGTGTCTTCAGAAGATCTTCAGAAAATCAGAAGATTTTGTGGATATTTACTGAAACCGAAGTCACGGAGCTCCATGCATGGAGAGCAAAGGGGAAGTATATTAACTCGTGTGGAAGACAACAATTCTCATGGATCCTTAGTCTTTCCATGCTATGGATTTTCACGTGAATCGCACATCTGTTCAAGTACATATGCTTCAGTTGGTGACTTGATATTTAGGAGGTGATGGCAAAGAGTTGATTTTCATTTCTCTCTTGATTTTTGAGGCAACTAAAGACAACATTTGTTACTTTTGTTCTTCAGTCAAAATTGAAAAGAGGGGTCACATTCTAAGTAGACAGGGTACAGCTGCTTCTAGCGAAAATGAAAATCAGTTCTGATCTGCCAAGCCATCTGGTCATGGAGGGTGAGGTGTCTTTCTGGTGTACTCCAGTTGCTTTGCTTGGCATTGTGAGAAAGAGTCTTGTATTTTGAGCCTCGGATTAGACAGTGCTGAAATGATCCTACCCAGGAAAGACAACTCTTGAATGTCCAAAGCAGCTTGCTTTAACCCTAATTTAAGACTGTTTATTCCTGCCTCTTTCTGTGAATCAGTTGCATGTTCTCTGTAACTATGAGTTGAAGTCACTGCAAGATTCTTTGAAACTAGTGGTGCCTGAGAGGGAAAATTCTGGCCATTATGCCAGAGTTTTCCTGCTGAATAGAGGAGGAACTGACCTTGGCACTTCTGCACAGACTCTGAAGGTGAATAAAAGACACAATATAATACGTTTGCAAGGGTTTTCGTTTTTATTTTTGTTTATTTGTTTTTAACCTGAGCACTTATTCATGTGAGGATCTGGCCCTGTGCATGTCTAAGATTTGTGATCTAATTCCAAGGGTTATTTGCAGTGCTAGCTTTTAAATTTGATCTCAAAAAAACCAGTAGTTTTGAGTCCTGTATTTTATTTTCTATTCAAGTACTTGTGACTGAATATGTAGTGGACTCATTAGTTTCCTCTTTGTTATAATGATTTGCAGCATATTCACTTCCGTGCTGCAAGAAACTGTCAAGAATCGTATGTCATTCTTACATTGAAATCTATGAAAAGTATTTTTGGATTCTATGACAAATTTCTTCCTTTCCTCATGCTTGATACATGTTTAATGTTTGTGTGTCATTCTAGGGGCTTCATAACTCATGACCCAGCAGAGGTCAGCCTTGTGACATTTTTCAAGACATAGGCTTAAAGAAAAGTAGTAGACTCAAGGTTCTTATTACAAGCTTTTGAAATTTTGTTTTATAAAATACATTGCTGCAAAATAGAGATAATGTGATATTCCTGTGCTGTAGCTGGATGTGTGACTTAAATCTCAGTGAAACTTCTCAAATGTTAACCTCCTTGGTATCCTAAAATACCTACTAACGTGGTATTTTTTTCCATTGTGGAGCTTAAAAATATTAAAGTTAAGGAATGGAGGGAAGTCAGTGTTCATACTCTACACCAGCTTGGAAGGACAATTTATTTGTTCACATTATAAAATGCTATTCCTATTTTGTATTTCAGTGATAAGTAGTGGTTTCTTTGATACTAATAACAGTGTAATTTAATATAAATTTCATGACTCAGATCATAGTCCTCAACAAGAACAGTGTCCTGTCTTAAATCGAATTACTACCTGGTTTGTAAGTTCAATTTCAAGTGGCAGTCTCATGATTTTCTGATGTAATTTCTCTCTGCTCTGCTTGAACATAATCTTCTCTCTACCTTGAACTAGCTCCAAAGTACTTCTATTCAGTCAGCCCGTAGAACTGAATATGTAATATCATCATTATCAAAGCTGCAGCTGTGGCTTCTGCAATGGAACATGCTTAAATTGCTTGAGCATTACATCAGGAAATGGGAAAGCATGTTTTCTTGTGTTTAACAAATTTGCTTTCTGAAATTTGCAAATGTGTCTTACTTCTTTATTGTTACTTCATTTTTTTGTGTACTGTGAAGCTGGTTTTCAGACACTAAAAACACTGTGACGAAAACAATACTTTGAGGTTTTGAAGTGGCTAGTTAAAACATATTCTGTGCCTCCTGTAGCAGTAAGTATGCACATGAAAATCAGTCTCAGGAATAGACATTGGTTTTTAATGCTTACTTTTCTTTAAAACCCTCTTTCCCTATTCTCTTTTTTCCTTTTTATTTTTCTTTTTTTTTTCCCTATTTGCTGTCAGGGAGAAAAGGTCTGCTTGGAGCCAAGGGCAACAGCTATGTTTCTCTTTTGCAATAGATGGTTACAAGCGACCCCAAAACCTGCCAGTCAGAGAGTTATCTTACAAAAACCTTCTCTAATTAGAGAGGGAAAGTAAGAATTTTGAAATGGAAGCCTTTATTAATCTGCTGTGATCAGAATGCTGTAACATATTCTTTTTGATTACGTTATTTGCTGGAGGTTAGAAAAAACAGAATATTAAGACAGCCTTATTTCTTTGCCTCTGTTTTTAACAGTAAGACAGACTGTCTGCAGGACAAATGGACCAGCAGGGTCTTGGAAGGAGTTGGGATGCAGTATAACCCCCTTGTAATCCAAGAGGAAGTAGTCAGAGACTTGCTGAGTGGCTTGGACCCTCATAAATCCATGGGACCAGATGGGATCCATCCCAGGGTGATGAAAGAATTAGCAGACGAACTCACCAAGCCACTCTCCATAATTTACCAACAGTCTTGGCTTAGTGGTGTTGTACCACAAGACTGGAAATTGGCCAATGTGACACCCATCCACAAGAAGGGCAGGAAAGATGATCCAAGCAATTACAGACCTATCAGCCTGACCTCAATCCTGTGCAAACTCATGGAGCAGATAGTCTTGTGTGCTATTATGCCACAACTACAAAACGACCATGACATTAGAACTAGTCAGCATGGATTTCGGGAAGGCAGGTCTTGTCTGACCAGCCTTATCTCCTTTTATGATCCAGTGACTCGACTGGTTGACAACAAAAAGGCTGTGGATGTTGTGTATTTGGACCTTAACAACACCTTTGACATGGTTTCCCATGGTAAGCTTCAGGAGAAACTCGTAGAGCATAGACTGGATGGAAACACTTTATGCTGGGTTTGGAATTNCTACGGGAACTGGGGTTGTTCAGCGTGGAGAAGAGGAGGCTCAGAAGTGACCTCATTGCTGTTTACAACTAGCTGAAGGGGAGGTTGCCGCCAGGTGGGTGTGAATCTCTTCTCTCGGGCTGACAACACCAGAACAAGAGGATATGACCTCAAACTATGCCAAGGGAGGTTTAGACTGAATGTTAGGAAGAGGTTTTTCACAGAGTGATCTCTCAGTGGAATGGTCTGCCCAGAGATGTGGTGGAGTTGCCGTCCCTGGAGGTGTTTAAGAGAAGACTGGGTGAGGAGCTTAGTGCCATGGTCTAGCTGGCGGGTGTTGGGCTGGATGGTCCTGTGGGTCCCTTCTGGCTCGGAGTGGCCTGTGAGCCTGTGAGGGAGCTAAGTTTACGTTCACCACTCTGGGGTGTGCGTTCGGTCTCTGTATGGGAGTTAGCTGGTGAATTGGACTAATGATCCTTGAGGGTATCTTCCAACTTGTAGTATTCTGTGTGTGATTCTGTGTAACAGTGATGTTCCTCTGTTGAAATTAAAACAGTGTTGAATGCTTTGGGCAGCCTTTGCACTTAACTGTATGTGCTTGTGTAATTAGGCCCTACCTTAGTGGGTATGCAAAGGAAAAGGTGCTGTGAAATAAGGTTGCATAAATAACTGTCATTTTGTGTGCTTCCTAGCTCTTGACTCTGTTCCACGGACAAAACAAGAAACATTAAGCTAGCAATGACTGCTGGCCAGCACTTCAGGTGCTACAGAGAAAATCCAGGGTTTTGAGCAACATTTCAATTTAATAATTTGTTAAATCTTTCCTTTAACAAAAAGAAACAAAAGTAGGTATAGGAGCAGATGCTCTAAATGGAATTAGCTTGGCTCCACGTGAACTGAAACAGATGAACAAAACTCAGTTTAGACTATCTAAGCAGGAAGACACTGAGACATTTGCACTGTGCTCCCCACATAGTGATCCCTACAACAATGCTCCCCATTGTTGTAGAACACAATGCAGAAATGCTTAGTATGTTTTTTGGTGAGGAGCCTGCTTCTCAAGGTGTCACTTCAGGTGTGTAAGCTTCAGCTAGTAATCTTCAATCTGCATCCATAAAGATTGCACAAATTTACCTCATCCATAAATTCCTTCAAAAAAATAATTTGTGTGAATGGAAATACACAGCTATTCTTACATTCTTTG
Source organism: Pitta sordida (assembly GCA_013390025.1). Taxonomy (NCBI): domain Eukaryota; kingdom Metazoa; phylum Chordata; class Aves; order Passeriformes; family Pittidae; genus Pitta; species Pitta sordida. Next base: position 26,438 of record WEKX01025961.1, read on the forward strand.
GGGATGCTGTTTACAAAGTGTGTCCTAAACCTTCAAAAGATCTAAATGCTTTTACTTAGTATGTGTTACCTGAATTTCTACATCTGAGATTATACAGAAAAAAAGATCAGCCTGTTTCTATTCTTAGAAACAGAGCATAATAAGTTGTGAGACTATTTTTCTGGCAAAATTCAGGGTTTTTTTTCCTTGATTGGGTCAAGGAGAACTGTGGTGAGTTGACCATGCCTACCAAAGCCATATGTCACTCCCTTTTCTCTGTTGGGCAAGGAAAAGAACAAAACACAAAAGGCTTATGGGTTGAGTTGAGGCCAGGGACAGGTCACTTGCCAATTACCATCATAGGCAAAACAATCTGGACTCAAGGAAATTAATTTATTACCATTCAAATCACAGTATCACAGTATTAATAAGGTTGGAAGAGACCTTAGAGATCATCAAGTCTAACCTATCCAACACCCATCATCTGAACCATGGCACTAAGTGCCTCATCCAGCCTACTCTTAAACACCTCCAGGGACGGTCACTCCACCACCTCCCTAGGCAGCCCATTCCAATGGTAGATCACCCTTTCAGTAAAGAATTTCTTCCTAATATCAAGTCTAAACGTCCCCTAATGGAGTTTTGTACCGTGTCCTCTTGTTCTGTTGCCAGTTGCCTAGGAGGAGATGGACCCCCACCTGACTACAACCTCCTTTCAAGTAGTTACAGACAGCAATAAGGACACCCCTGAGCCACCTGTTCTCCAGACTAAACATCTGCAGCTTCCTCAACCACTCCTCACAGGGCTTATGCTCCAGCCCCTTCACCATCCTTGTTGCCCTCCTCTGTACGCATTCTAGTGTTTCAACATCTTTCTTAAACTGGGGTGCCCAGAACTGGACACAGTACTCAAAGTAGGATGATGAGAAAATAAACCAAACCCAAATCTTGAAATGCCTTGCCTCCATCCTTCCATTCTTTAGGCGCTCAGCTTTATTCCTGAGTTCTCTGCTCCCTCTCTCCTAGTGGTGCAAGAGAATGACAGGGAATGGTGGTTGCAAGCTGTTAATCACACTGTATCTGCCACTCCTTCCTCTTTTCACTCTTCCCCTGCCGCATAATGGGGACCCATCCATGGGAGACTGTCCTCCATGAACTTCTCCGTGTGGGTCTGCTATGGGGATGCAGTTCTCCACAAACTGCTCCAGAGTGTGTCATTCCCAGAGGGTGCAGTCCTTCAAGAAAACAGGCTGCTCTAGGGAGGAAGTGACCCCGTAGTCTCTGATGTGGGGTCCTCCATCGGATATGGTGGTGATTATTCTAGAGCTGAGTCCTTTATTTGTTATTTTGAATGAATGGAAGTTAAAGCAGTGACAAGGATAATTACCATGAGAGGACAAAAAATCCACTTTAGTACAGTGGTAAGTGTCCCCACCTGGCGTGTGGGAGACCCGAATTCAATTCCCGCCAGGGAGACAGTGTTAAGAGTTGGACTCGATGATCCTTGTGGGTCCCTTCCAACTCAGAATATTCTGACTGTGATATAGTAAGATTTTCTTTTTCCCCTGTATAAATAATGGTTCAAAGAATACCCTGAAGCCTTGTCTCATATTAGTTTATTAACATCTAAGAGCAGCAAAAAGTAGTGTGATGCTGCTTGAGGGTGGTTTACTGCTCAAGGAAGGACAGATGTGTGATGTCATTGATTGCTAAACACAGACTATATGTACTTCTCTTTTTCTTGTTACCTCTGTTGTGTTACCTGACAAATTTCACCTGAGGGATTTTTGTTTGTTTTTTGTTTTGTTGTTTTTTTGTTTTTAAAAGAAAGAAGAATATTGTCCGCTGTCATCCAGCCTGGGCAAAGGGATTACCCTAATGCTTGTATATTTGATGTGTCTTGATAATGATGCTGCAGGATGTCATGGGTATATCAGGGTAGAGCAGCCACCACTATTCGTACAGTTAAGTTGTCCCAGTGACTAGATAAAAACATGTATAAGCAATACTGCTGACCAGTCGAAAGGCTAAATACAAAGGAGAAACTGTCTTGAGACAAGTGTTGAAAAAAGGAGGCTACATGCTATCCACGTGTTCCAGATTGAGAAGAAAGACACAAACTGTGAATCAGCCCAGTTTTATGAACTTTATGGAAAGTTTGAACACATATCCTCGAAGGGGTAAGCTTTTGGTGGGAAAGATTTTTCAACTGAAAAATAAATTTTTCAATTTATTATCTTTGTTTGGGGAGCAACAGTCACTATTAACACAAACTTCTGCCAAAAAACTTGTGTCACTGGAAGCTTTAATATGATGCCTTCATTTTCTCATACGTTTATTTCTTACTTTAACATGGTTATCACTCTGCTGCAAATTGCTTATCCATAGTATTGCAGAGCTCGGTTTTTCTCGAATTTTTTTCTGATGCTGATACTTCAAGCACTTAAACATGTTCTGTTGCCAGAGTAGAGATCAGACTCTGTGTATGACCTCTAAAATTCCATGTCCTGACTTGATTCTTGTGAAGCTTGCTCTCGAGTATGATTTTCTGATTGCATTTTATCACTTACAGGAGTAACAAGACCTTCTGTATTATCATGAAACATTGCACAAGACTGTTAGGTGAATGAAGTTGGTGAAGGGCCTACAGAGTAATATGGGAAGTGGCTGAGGGAGCTGGGATTGTTCAGATTAAAGAAAAAGGAGGTTTAGAAATGACTTCATCACTCTCTCTAACTTCCTGAAAGGAGGTTGTAGACAGATGGGGGCTGGCCTCTTCTCCCAGGCAACTAGTAACGGGAAGAGAGGAAATGGCCTCAAGCTGCATGGGGCGAGGTTCAGGTTGAACAAAAAGAAGAATTTCTTCATTTGAAGGGTTGTCAGACATTGGAAGAGGCTGCCCACGTTGATGGTGAAGTTACCATCCCTGGAGGTGTTCAAGAAATGAGTGGATTCATTGCTATCGTCTAGTGGACATGATGGTGTTTGGCCAAATTGATTATTTTGGATGTTAATGAGTTTGTGGTTATGCAAGTTTGACAGAAAAAATGAAATTGTTGAGGCTAATACAAAAAAGAATGGGGCAAAAACAGGTGTGTGGAGAAAGGGGAGGCATAAGGTTAGATATTATTTGGAAAAAGTCAGTGGCATAATATTAATTGGAAGGAGCTGGAACTTGTTCTGGCTTTTATTGTCAAGATGCCTTTTATAAATAGTCAGGTGGGCATCGTCTGGCCCTGTCAGTTTCATTTGTATATGAACATAAGAACAATAGAAATTAAAATAATACACAAAAAGACTCAATAATGAGCCTTGCTGAGTCTCATATTCTCTTTACTTTATGGATATTAAACTAAGAGGAAACTTGTGAAGCAGAGGTGGCTTCCTGTGGGTGGGTAGGGATGTGTCAGGGAACAGGAAAGCCCATTGTCTTTCTTTCCATAGATCTCTTTGAAGACTTGTAGTTGGATGAGTTGTTTTCTACTGAGGACATGTTTCTGTCTGTCAAAATGGAATACAAAACTGTGGGAGGGAAAAAGTGTCCAATTGTTCTCTGTGAACAACTGCTGAAAGCTAATATTTGCTCAAGAGGGAGGAAAGGATCTTTCTTGCTACTTTTTAAGTGATGGTTAATTTCCAATAATCAATAGCAGAACCATGTGGTGTTCTGTTTCCAAAAGAACCCTTTCATGGTTACTAGAAGAAAGAAATAGAAAAAGTACTAAGCATCTTGAGGAACCAAGCTGAAACTATGAATGGTTCTGGTTATCTTTTAGGATTAGAGGTTTATCTCCACTGTTGCAATCTTGTCAGTATCACATGCATTTCTTTACCTGAAGAACACAAGAGAAATTGCGATAATGTCATCAACAGTGCTTTTAGTCTTACCTCTGCATTCCCTGGTTACTGGTCTCGTGGGGGTCCTGCGAATTGCCCAATCCACAAACATGAATATGCGCATAAACAACACTCAACTCCCCGCCCCCCACACCTCCCTGGAGCACTGTGGAGTGCTCCCCGTGGCCTCTCACAGCACAGGGGAGCAAAGAGAAGTGTTTCCGAGCCCTCTCCAACTGGGCAGACTCCCTGGAGAATCCCTGGGGGCATTCCTTTAGCTACGCTGCGCCTTTCACCACCACTGCCATTGGGCTGCTGCTACCACTCATGCTTGCATTGCTGCCGTGGTGAGGAAGCTTGCTCCAGGGCAGTGGCAGGGCAGAGGCTCAGCCGTCCCTGCTTACACTCTAGAGGTGCTCCCCACAAAGCTGCTGGCTGGGACAAACGCTGGAGAGAACCTCACTCCAGGCCACCCTGGAGGAGAAGTGACAGGACACCCTGGTCCTGGCCCACACACACGGGCAGGCGGGACAGAGGGGGAAGGAGAGGGTAGCTCATGCCACAGTGTATGAGGGTAGCTCTTGCCACAGCTCATACACCAAACTCTGTGGAGGAGGCTGCAGCACTACAGGACCACTTTCCCTGGGGCTACATATGCCAGGTATGCCGGGCACTGGGCACATAGGCCCTGGGGATACAGAGCACTTATCACTTGGATTCTGCCACAGTTACCACACCTGTTGGCATTGCCTCCCCTGCATGTATCTGGGACATCCTGCTTCTAGCACAGGCAGTGTCATGGGAGCACACATCATGTGTTATAAACCTTCCCTGCCACGCAACACTCATAANGGGTGATGCTGACAGGCGTTCTAAACTACAGTGAAAACTAATCACCGAGCGCTGAGGGCTGGGATGAGGCAGCAGCAGGACGTGTCCACACTATCACCACCGTGCCAAGAGGAGGGTTCTGTTCCTCCATGCCCTCCCCCTGCTGNCAGTGTCATGGGAGCACACATCATGTGTTATAAACCTTCCCTGCCACGCAACACTCATAAGGGACTGAACTGTGGATGTGCCCAGCAAGTGAGAGGTGACACCCCCCCACCCCATGGCGGCGTGCTCCACAAATAGCCAATTAATATTCACTGAGAAATATCCCACAAATCTCAGAAGATGCAAATAAATAGGCATGAATATGTGAGCTATTACTGATTTTTCCTTTTCATATACAGTGATCCCCCGTTACTCGCGGGCTGTTGGGTCTGGTCCTCCTCACGCAAGTCCTGGAATCTGCAAGGANGGTGAGTCGCTGGGCATCCCAGCACCACTTGTTTCCTGCTGCAGTGCCACACCTGCCTGTGCTGGGGAGGGAACATGGTGAGGAGGACTTGCCACGGCGGTGGCATGGGTGCAGGGAGCCTCCCTTCCAACTCCCAGGGACAGCCCAGGCAGGACTGGGGCTCTCTCCACTGTATTCCCTGCCACAATGCCACAGCTGCCTGTGCTAGAGAGGGAACATGGCAGGGAGTGGTCAGAAGTACAGTACCGTGATGGCTCCTCACTTTGCAGCAGAAGCCCAGGACTTGCCACAATGGTGACATGGATGCAGGGAACCTCCCTCCCAATTCCTGTGGACTACCCATGTAAGATGGAGCATAGAAGATCCTCTCTGCTCCCCTGACTGGTCGCAGGGCATGAGTAGCTTCTGGGAATACCNATTAAAGAAAAAGGAGGTTTAGAAATGACTTCATCACTCTCTCTAACTTCCTGAAAGGAGGTTGTAGACAGATGGGGGCTGGCCTCTTCTCCCAGGCAACTAGTAACGGGAAGAGAGGAAATGGCCTCAAGCTGCATGGGGCGAGGTTCAGGTTGAACAAAAAGAAGAATTTCTTCATTTGAAGGGTTGTCAGACATTGGAAGAGGCTGCCCACGTTGATGGTGAAGTTACCATCCCTGGAGGTGTTCAAGAAATGAGTGGATTCATTGCTATCGTCTAGTGGACATGATGGTGTTTGGCCAAATTGATTATTTTGGATGTTAATGAGTTTGTGGTTATGCAAGTTTGACAGAAAAAATGAAATTGTTGAGGCTAATACAAAAAAGAATGGGGCAAAAACAGGTGTGTGGAGAAAGGGGAGGCATAAGGTTAGATATTATTTGGAAAAAGTCAGTGGCATAATATTAATTGGAAGGAGCTGGAACTTGTTCTGGCTTTTATTGTCAAGATGCCTTTTATAAATAGTCAGGTGGGCATCGTCTGGCCCTGTCAGTTTCATTTGTATATGAACATAAGAACAATAGAAATTAAAATAATACACAAAAAGACTCAATAATGAGCCTTGCTGAGTCTCATATTCTCTTTACTTTATGGATATTAAACTAAGAGGAAACTTGTGAAGCAGAGGTGGCTTCCTGTGGGTGGGTAGGGATGTGTCAGGGAACAGGAAAGCCCATTGTCTTTCTTTCCATAGATCTCTTTGAAGACTTGTAGTTGGATGAGTTGTTTTCTACTGAGGACATGTTTCTGTCTGTCAAAATGGAATACAAAACTGTGGGAGGGAAAAAGTGTCCAATTGTTCTCTGTGAACAACTGCTGAAAGCTAATATTTGCTCAAGAGGGAGGAAAGGATCTTTCTTGCTACTTTTTAAGTGATGGTTAATTTCCAATAATCAATAGCAGAACCATGTGGTGTTCTGTTTCCAAAAGAACCCTTTCATGGTTACTAGAAGAAAGAAATAGAAAAAGTACTAAGCATCTTGAGGAACCAAGCTGAAACTATGAATGGTTCTGGTTATCTTTTAGGATTAGAGGTTTATCTCCACTGTTGCAATCTTGTCAGTATCACATGCATTTCTTTACCTGAAGAACACAAGAGAAATTGCGATAATGTCATCAACAGTGCTTTTAGTCTTACCTCTGCATTCCCTGGTTACTGGTCTCGTGGGGGTCCTGCGAATTGCCCAATCCACAAACATGAATATGCGCATAAACAACACTCAACTCCCCGCCCCCCACACCTCCCTGGAGCACTGTGGAGTGCTCCCCGTGGCCTCTCACAGCACAGGGGAGCAAAGAGAAGTGTTTCCGAGCCCTCTCCAACTGGGCAGACTCCCTGGAGAATCCCTGGGGGCATTCCTTTAGCTACGCTGCGCCTTTCACCACCACTGCCATTGGGCTGCTGCTACCACTCATGCTTGCATTGCTGCCGTGGTGAGGAAGCTTGCTCCAGGGCAGTGGCAGGGCAGAGGCTCAGCCGTCCCTGCTTACACTCTAGAGGTGCTCCCCACAAAGCTGCTGGCTGGGACAAACGCTGGAGAGAACCTCACTCCAGGCCACCCTGGAGGAGAAGTGACAGGACACCCTGGTCCTGGCCCACACACACGGGCAGGCGGGACAGAGGGGGAAGGAGAGGGTAGCTCATGCCACAGTGTATGAGGGTAGCTCTTGCCACAGCTCATACACCAAACTCTGTGGAGGAGGCTGCAGCACTACAGGACCACTTTCCCTGGGGCTACATATGCCAGGTATGCCGGGCACTGGGCACATAGGCCCTGGGGATACAGAGCACTTATCACTTGGATTCTGCCACAGTTACCACACCTGTTGGCATTGCCTCCCCTGCATGTATCTGGGACATCCTGCTTCTAGCACAGGCAGTGTCATGGGAGCACACATCATGTGTTATAAACCTTCCCTGCCACGCAACACTCATAAGGGACTGAACTGTGGATGTGCCCAGCAAGTGAGAGGTGACACCCCCCCACCCCATGGCGGCGTGCTCCACAAATAGCCAATTAATATTCACTGANGGAGAATCCCTGGGGGCATTCCTTTAGCTACGCTGCGCCTTTCACCACCACTGCCATTGGGCTGCTGCTACCACTCATGCTTGCATTGCTGCCGTGGTGAGGAAGCTTGCTCCAGGGCAGTGGCAGGGCAGAGGCTCAGCCGTCCCTGCTTACACTCTAGAGGTGCTCCCCACAAAGCTGCTGGCTGGGACAAACGCTGGAGAGAACCTCACTCCAGGCCACCCTGGAGGAGAAGTGACAGGACACCCTGGTCCTGGCCCACACACACGGGCAGGCGGGACAGAGGGGGAAGGAGAGGGTAGCTCATGCCACAGTGTATGAGGGTAGCTCTTGCCACAGCTCATACACCAAACTCTGTGGAGGAGGCTGCAGCACTACAGGACCACTTTCCCTGGGGCTACATATGCCAGGTATGCCGGGCACTGGGCACATAGGCCCTGGGGATACAGAGCACTTATCACTTGGATTCTGCCACAGTTACCACACCTGTTGGCATTGCCTCCCCTGCATGTATCTGGGACATCCTGCTTCTAGCACAGGCAGTGTCATGGGAGCACACATCATGTGTTATAAACCTTCCCTGCCACGCAACACTCATAAGGGACTGAACTGTGGATGTGCCCAGCAAGTGAGAGGTGACACCCCCCCACCCCATGGCGGCGTGCTCCACAAATAGCCAATTAATATTCACTGAGAAATATCCCACAAATCTCAGAAGATGCAAATAAATAGGCATGAATATGTGAGCTATTACTGATTTTTCCTTTTCATATACAGTGATCCCCCGTTACTCGCGGGCTGTTGGGTCTGGTCCTCCTCACGCAAGTCCTGGAATCTGCAAGGATAACAAACCCACTACATAGTCAAGTACACCATGTCCATAGCCACGCCCCCTCCCCTAATAACATCTGGAGGATGGCCCTGAGAATGGGGCTTGTTTCAGATGTCTGGCTGCACTTGCCGCGCGAAACACATGTCTACGTAGTACGTTGTATGCAGTCTGGCGCACCTGGTGATATGTAGATGTGGCCCCAGGGAAAGCACTGCTGCAGCGCTTTATGTACTGTCCTCCATGGGGACTGCGGCCGGAGGTACTGTCTGCTTTCCCCCTCTGCCTCACCCAGCCATGTGTGCTCACAAGTGCCTGTTCCTGTCAGAACCTTTCCAGGGAGAGCCTACAAACTGAGAGTAGGGAGTGCCTGTGTGCGTGCATCTATGCGTCCATGTGTCCGTGCATCTGCGTGTTACTGTTTCCATAGCTACAGGCGGGTAGGGTGATGCTGACAGGCGTTCTAAACTACAGTGAAAACTAATCACCGAGCGCTGAGGGCTGGGATGAGGCAGCAGCAGGACGTGTCCACACTATCACCACCGTGCCAAGAGGAGGGTTCTGTTCCTCCATGCCCTCCCCCTGCTGGGTCCATACAGCTAGCGCTGCTGCTCCCGCACTTGGGACCAGTGGATATATTGCAGTGCTGGCTGAGAAAAGGCTAGATACCATTCCTGTTGCCATGGCAAAGCTGGTGAGTCGCTGGGCATCCCAGCACCACTTGTTTCCTGCTGCAGTGCCACACCTGCCTGTGCTGGGGAGGGAACATGGTGAGGAGGACTTGCCACGGCGGTGGCATGGGTGCAGGGAGCCTCCCTTCCAACTCCCAGGGACAGCCCAGGCAGGACTGGGGCTCTCTCCACTGTATTCCCTGCCACAATGCCACAGCTGCCTGTGCTAGAGAGGGAACATGGCAGGGAGTGGTCAGAAGTACAGTACCGTGATGGCTCCTCACTTTGCAGCAGAAGCCCAGGACTTGCCACAATGGTGACATGGATGCAGGGAACCTCCCTCCCAATTCCTGTGGACTACCCATGTAAGATGGAGCATAGAAGATCCTCTCTGCTCCCCTGACTGGTCGCAGGGCATGAGTAGCTTCTGGGAATACCCTGCAGCTGCTCTGGGGTGGAGGTGGGTGGGGCAATAGGGGATAATTTACATATTAATGAGCAGCCTATCTTCACGGACAGAGGGCTTTTCAGGGGGAGTGGGAAGATGTGCGGTGCCATGATAATCAAGGGACAACTCTATAAGATATAGCAATTTTTGGTTTATTTCTGTATGACAGAAATGTCACTAGGATGATCTGTATATGAATAACAAACTGCACTGGATTTGTTCATATGTTTTAGTTATTCTTGAAATTATATTGTATTTTATTACTAAAGCTCAGGCCATGTGTTGGTATTATGGATATTTTTTTCTTTTTATGAGCCCTGTTCCACTCTCTCTCCCTCTCAGACCTGGATGATGTTTCTTTCAGTGAGCTTATTTCTTTGCCTACGTTGTGGGAGGATCTTAGAAAGCTTCTAAAATTTAGTGTAGTTCTAGTGTAGTTCTGGTCTGTTCAATGCTCCTAAAATATCTTATGTTTGGAATTCTGTTTTGTTGTGTCTTCTTCCTCTAGGGATCTTTGAAGATATTGTCCCCTTCTAGAGGGTCAATGTACCTTTGGGGACCTGGCACGTGGATATGGGCCTGGGAAAACAATAGTTTTGATGTAGGCTGTCCTGACTCTGCAGGAAATTCTTCAAGAGCATTGCCTTAGGTGTTAAAGAAGCAAAATGTTTTGGGTTTTTTAATCATACACATACAGATACACTGCTAGTAGTGCCTGAAATCCCTTACATTAATCATTCTTTGGGATTTTACTGAGACATTGGTTTTCCTTTGCTTGGAGCAATTGCCTATGAATCTCACTGAACTGGCACCATGCAGCATGCTACAATTGCCTTTGCAGGGCTGCCAACCTTCCAGTATGTGCCAAGCTTGTGACACACCTCCTGAAAGACACAAGGACATATATCCAAGTTGTGTTTCCAACAGCATTTCTTTCATTTAATAGGTAAGTTTTGTTTCCCTAGAGGAAAAAGACAGTAGGTTCAAAAAAGTGGTACCTTCTTCGGTTCATTTTGAGCTTGGCAGAATGAAAGAGTCTTTTGTGCAGATGTTTGCTGGCACTAAGGTGAGTCACAGGAAACTCACTATAGTTCAGTCATAGACAAAGGCTGCTTTGTAAGGTTGTGTGGTTTTGGGTTTGTTTTTTTTTCTTTCTTTCTTTAGCAGTTCCTGAACTCCATCATAGGTATTATGAAAGCAAGAATTATGCAAGAATATGTATAGTGCCAAATCCATACATACTTGTATGGATTTGGCTTGAAAGTGCTTGATAGTCAAATAAATACACTTTAAAGGTCAGCTGGCTAGAATACAGAATAACATTTTTATTGTCAAGTGACTTGAACAAATTTTTTTTAAAAGAGAAAAAGATACAGAGCTCTTCTGTTGTGACACCTAAAAAGGTTATGACATTAATCTCATCTAAATACTCAGACACATTTCAACACTGATGATTTTGCCTAGTTTTCTTAAAGAACATCTCATGCTAATGAAAAAAATTCTAGTATTTCATATCTGAAATGAAAGATATTAACAAAGAGGCTCCCAGTCCTATTTATTACATTATGGCTTATCTGTAAAGGAAATCTTTTCCTTCCTACAACACAGCTTAAAGACCCGTTTTCTTGAATATGAAAAATGAAAAGCAATGTGAACTTTTACGTTAGACATGGAATAAGTGTGTACAGACTGGGGAATGAGATGGTGGAAAGCAGTCCCTTGGCAAGGGACCTGGGGGTCCTGATTGATTACAAGTTGAATATGAGTTAACAGTCACCCAGGACTCAGGATTGGACACACCAGGTTTAGACCTCCTCACCCAGGAGGGCTAATCATGTCCTGGAAGACATCAGGCAAAGCATCATCAGCCAGTAAAGGAGAGGATTGTCCCCCTCTGCTCTCCACTGGCACGACCTCACCTTGAATATTGTGTCAATTTTGGGGAACACGATATAAGAAGGATATAAAAGTAATGGAGAACATCCAAAAGAAGGTCAGGCACTGAATCTCTTCTCTCTGGTGACCAATGCCAGGACCTAGGGCCTGAAGATGTATCAGGGGAGACTTAGGTTGGATACAAGGAGAAGCTTTTTCACCCAGAGGGTGGTTGAGCACTGGGGCAGGCTCCCTAGGGAAGTGATCACAGCAATAAGCTAGCTAGAGTTTTAAAAGCATTTGGACAATGCTCTCAGGCACAGGGTGTGATTTTTGGGGTTCTGCTGTGTAGGGACAGGAGTTGGCTAAAGATATTCTATGATACTAAGCACATAACTTTGAACATGTAATAGCAAATCATAAACCGACTGTGTGAGTTTGCTGCCTTTTAGTTTCAGTACATGGCTACTGGTTCCGCAGGTATCATGTGGCCACTGTTGTGCTCCCCTGTTGCCAGTGAGCAAGTCTCCACCTGCCAATGGCATCGGTCCAGCCCTGCCTCTACTCCCCAAAATGGCACAGTACTGCTGGGGGGAACCGCAACTGTGCAGACTGCATGGCATTCGCTGGGCCATGACCACCCTGGTCAGGGCTCACTTGGCTTGGGTCACGCAGGGACCCCTGAGCCGTGAATTGCTGTTCGCCACCCTTCCATGCCTGCCTAGGGGATATGGACAATGAAGCCCTGGTGAGGTGCCACTCAAGCTCCACTGCCATAGCCCTTGGGGGCATACCAGAGCCAGTCCCCTGGGTGTGGCAGCTGCTAGGGTCACGACGGTCTGTGTTCTGCTGTGCCCAGCCAGCAGGGGTACACCCTCTGCCAGTCCCTGGGACTGGGGTAAATTTTCTAAAAAATCGTCTAACTGCAACAATTGGATAACTTGGATACTTCTACAAATTATCATAAAACTTAATCTGATTCACCAATATTTATCAGAGTTTGCTCTGTAAATATAGCTCGCTTAGAAACATAGAACAGCAAATTAAATTTCTTTTTTTTGGTAACTGTATATTTCAAACTGTATATTTCAAAAGTGGCCATAGTATGTGTCAGTATAGTACAAAGTAGGTACAAGGTAGGATGGTGTGTTGGTAGCAGGATGGCAACAGGTTAGGTAACAGGTTTGGCTAGGTTAGGCAATAGGTGATAGGCTGGACTTGATGATCTCTAAGGTCTTTTCTAACCTTACTGATTCTGTGATTCTGTGAAAGTACAACTCTGTTCCTGTTAGCTCAGGAGGTGGATACTTGTTGCCTAAGACTACCCATTTGTTACTTCTTGACTACTCAGACATATCTGTATGAAACCACTATTAATCTGTTTAAAAATCTAGGCCACGCAATTTTTGCTGTATTATTTCTATAGTTTTCTCTTTTGTCTGTGTGTTGTTTTTTTTTTTTTTTCTTAATTTCATAACTCTTCCCACTGACCCTGGATATTGTAGCTTAAATGCTTGATGCATAGACTATGGGTATGTCTGGGTTTTGAATTACTTAGGGGTTTTAGGGGGTACCTGTTTTGTTGTGTTGAAAATTCTTTTCATTTCTTCAATTTTGCTAGGTGGGGGCGGTGGGGTGGGGACATGATGGCATTTTCCCATTTTCCCCTGGGACCTCCAGGTGTGGCAGAGCCCTTCTAGCAACGCCTGGTTGTTGCCTCGCAGAACTAGCAGAGGCAGCAGGACCGAGTGGCAGCTGCTTGCAGAGAGCAAGATCAGCGGCCCAGCGGCAGAGCGAAGACCCAGCAGTAGCAACAGAGTGCAGGAGAGCGGCATAGCAGCAGCTTTTTATGTGCGTGACAACTCCAACATTAGCTGCACTTAGCTTTGTGCTCCTTTCGGCAGCATGGCTGAGGTTGGATTGTGAGATGCGTGACTTCACTCAGCAGCAGACATCTTTCTGGCAGCCTCTTCCTCTTCTCTTCAGAAATTGCCACAAACACTTTCATGTTTCTGGCTGCGACAACTCTCTATGCTGTTTCTGATTAGTGAAAGGTAGAGAGCGGAAGCAGAGCTGGAGCGGCAGAGCTTTCTAAACCCAGCGCGTGGTGAGTGAGCTCTCTTCCTTACCAGACAGTGGAAACTGAGAGATCGGCCCGCAGCAGCTCTCTGAAAGCAGACGAAAGCAGACATGTGGCAGCTTCCACCAGCATTTTAGCACCTATCTCCTCCACATTATATCTATCCTCACATACCTCCAGCAGAAAAAGACCAGTCATTAATGGGTCCATTTTCCCCAGTAATTTTGTTTTATTCCCTTCCTTTTATTTTTTTCCCTTCTCCTTTTTTCTTCCCCTTTTCCCCCCTCTCTCGCTCTTCCCATTGAGAAGGAGTAAGAAATATATATACAGTAATACCTTGCTGCATTGTGACTTCTCCATTGTGACCTCGCTGGTTTGTGAGAAATTTTTCTCGCAGACCTGCCTCAGTGATTCACACAGTTTCCCGGCTGACCCATGCACAGTGCCTCTGGTTTGCCGAGGGACGTTGCCGCTGCTCCCTGTAGGGCGGGACTGGCCTGGCCCCGCGGGGAGGGCACGCGGTACCTCTCGCTCCTGTCCCATTTATTGTCCCGCAATGCTGTGCCTCGGTCCCTGCTCCACTCCTGTGTTGTCTCCATGCATGGTCCCTAATCACAGAATGACAGAATCAGGAAGGTTGGAAAAGACCATAGAGATCATCAAGTCCAACCTATCACCTATTACCTAACCTAGCCAAACCTGTTACCTAACCTCTCGCCATCCTGCTACCAACACACCATCCTACCTATAACACACTACTCTAATATCTAGGTCATGCCACCAAGTACATCATCCAACCTTCTCTTAAACACCTCTAGGGACGGTGACTCCACCACCTCCTTGGGCAGCCCATTCCACTGAGAGATCACCCTCTCTGTGAAAAAGTTCCTTCTAATGTCCAGTCTAAATCTCCCCTGATGCAGTTTAAGACTGTGTCCTCTTGTTCTATCACTTGTAGCCGGAGAGAAGAGACCAACATCTGGCTGGCTACACCTCCCTTTCAGGGAGTTGTAGAGAGTGATAAGGTCTCCCCTCAGTCTCCTCTTCTCCAGACTGAACAACCCCANTTTCCATAGGTACGGATGGGGAAGGTGATGCAGTCTGTGCCCATGGACTGCACACCCAGCACACCTGGTGATGACGTTGCCCCAGGGAAAATGCCTCATAAAAGTGGGGCTGGGCTGGCCACAGTAGTGGTGGGGCAAGCGCTGTGTGCTGGGACAGGGCAGCGGCAGGACGAGCCAACATTGCCGCAGCAGCTGCTGTGTCAGAAGGAGGCTTCTGTTCCCCCATGCCCTCCCCCCACTGCAACTGGGGGAAGCGCTATTTTGCTGCGTCCATACAGCCAGAGGTGCCTCTCTTGGGACCACGGATGTTAAAGGGAAAGAAACTCTGATACCGACACCACCCCCCAATATAAGGGGCCCCGAGTGTTGCAGTTTTGTAAAGTTATGGTTTCCCAGGCTCCATGAGTGCTGACCAAAGCCCAGAGACACCCCTTCCCCACTGCGGAGGCAGTGCAAACACGCATGGTAGCAGCAGCCCAGCAGCACCTGTGGAAGAAGTGGCTTGGCTGAAGAGAAGCCCAGGGATTCTCCAGGGTGTCTCCCCAGGCAGAGAGGGCCCAGAAACCCTTCCCTTTACTCCCCCGTGCTGGGAGAGCCCGTGGGGAGGAGAGGAAAATGCTCCCCAGCGCTCCAGAGTGGCAGGGGGTTGAGCGATGGGTGTGGCTGTCACGGTCCACTCAGCTAGGTTGGTCACATGATGGTTCATTTACTGGGTCTCAGAGTGCAAAATGAAATTCTAAGAGAGAGTTTAGCTTTGATGAAACAGTGAAACTTTATTAAGTGCCCATAAAGTGTCAACGCGGTAGAAGAAAGAGTGACAGTAAAAAGAAGACATAAGAAAAAGGGTACATAGCTACCACCAGACGATTGGGTCCTCAAGGCATCTGTTTAGGCCGTTGTCTTTGGGGGGGAAAGCTTTCAAAGTTCTGTTGCTGTGGGGCCATCTCTTATACTAGCTGTCACACCTCACCTCCTCCACTGTCCCACGGATCTTTGCCAATCTCTGCCTTTCTCTTTCATGCACGCCCAAGGAGGAGTCTCCGAGACGTCGTCAGGTCAGAAGCAAGTGGCCTTTTGCCAGGGCGTGTGTTTTCATGTTGCCATGAAGAAATCCATCTTCCTGGACCGCAGTTTGTATGGTTCTCTGATTCTGGAGAAAAGGTACAGCATAGTTCGTTCCATCCCCCCATATCAGAGAGAGGTGCAGCACACTTGGTACCACACCATTCATTGTTCTGGGTGACAAGGTTTGAGGCAAATTTGGGGATGAGCCAAAGAAAAAACAAAATAAACCACCCCTCACCAGGTTCGGAAAAAAACCCAAGGAAAGTGTGAAAAGTATAAATTATTTATTTTAGTAAACAGACAAAATACAGCAGTATTAAACAAAATACCTGAGATATCCCACAAGACCGGTGATGTGAAGAGTCCTGTGATATGGAAAGTCCTGTATGTGAAAAGTCCCGTGAGTCTCAATGAGATTCCAGCAGACAGTTCCAGAAAAGACTCCTCGGTGCACAGAGAGCAGCTAGAGCTGAGAGTCCTGATGCAGGCACTCCAGGGGAAAGCAAGAGATGATGAGGAAGAACACCTGGGGGCAGGGGAAGGGAACTGCAGGCCCTCTTCCCCTCTTCTAGTGGCTGGAGTGCAGCAAGAAATACGTCCAAGAAAAAAAA
>WEKX01025961.1:48461-61370 GCA_013390025.1 Pitta sordida
GAAACATTGAATTGGAACGTATACTTTGTCTTCTAGAATGTCTGATCTTTGTTTCAGAGAACTGGCAGAATATTTCTGAGCAACAATTTCATGGGAATAGCACTTTTATTGCATGAAGATAAAAGATGTACAAAAGGAAATGTGTCATAAATTTTTTTAAGGAAGAGAGACTATTTACGTACCTTTACCTGGAAGAGAGACTTTGCAATGAGGACACTATCTTAAACAGGTCAGCCTAAAGGCCAAAGAACTATTTTAAGTGGTAGTTGATTCTTAACAAACATCTGAGATGTTTTTAATTAATATGTGTGAATTTATGGTCTCAAATTAAGTTAAATGCTTTGTGTTATTTATGTGAAATTGAAATGTTTTTCATCATGCTTCTCAAATTGTTTAACTCCAAATAACAGAAACTGAACTAGTAATTCACATACTCATCCAACTATATAAAGATCAGACTGGTGCCCGCACTTTCAATGTCTGCTGTCAAGTAACTTATCATGCCTTTGGATGTGAAATGGGGTTAAAAATTTAGTACTAGACTTAGACAATGGTCTCCTGTAGAGAGATGGTTAGAATCTAAAGGACACTGGCCCTTTAAGAAAATGCACAAGCATAGTCTTGAGACTTTTCAAATAGCTCATAACATGTCCTTGAACAACAGAAATAGAAGAATATTTTGATAATAGTTTCTTAGAGAAAACAACAAGTATTTTGCTAGCAATTGCAAAGTTGCAGTTGCTTGGCAAGCACGAGTTAGCAAAAATGTGCTATATATTACCTACTTAAACCCTGAATAAAGGAGTCTTAGCTGTTAACTCATATTGGGTCGTTGCTTTGATCTCCAAAGTTCTGGCTTTCCTCTGACATCTGATGCCCGAACAGGGACTCTGCAAACAGGGATTCTGCTGGACAGAAACTCTGAAGAGCAGGAATTTGCCTCAGAGCAGAAATTTGTCTTGTGCAGGAATTTGCCTTGTGCAGGACTTTGCCTCGGAGCAGGAATTTGCCTTGGTGCAGGAATTTGCCTTGGTGCAGGGATTTTCCTCAGAGCAGGAATTTGCCTTGGTGCAGAAATCCCCAAGCCTTGGGTCATTTGTCCAAGAAGGGAGGATCGGGAGAAGCAGGACTTATGGTAAGACTGCATTCTCAGNTGACATCTGATGCCCGAACAGGGACTCTGCAAACAGGGATTCTGCTGGACAGAAACTCTGAAGAGCAGGAATTTGCCTCAGAGCAGAAATTTGTCTTGTGCAGGAATTTGCCTTGTGCAGGACTTTGCCTCGGAGCAGGAATTTGCCTTGGTGCAGGAATTTGCCTTGGTGCAGGGATTTTCCTCAGAGCAGGAATTTGCCTTGGTGCAGAAATCCCCAAGCCTTGGGTCATTTGTCCAAGAAGGGAGGATCGGGAGAAGCAGGACTTATGGTAAGACTGCATTCTCAGGAAATGGACAGAGAAGCAGTGCTCTCGTTGATTAAATTTCTTGCTAAGCAAGATGCCAGTGGGAATATGAAAAAAGCTCTATGAGCTCTGCCAATGATACCATAAGATGGTGCTTAATACAGACCTGAAACTTTACATCTGGGAATAGATGAACCACCGAGAACAGGATTGCAGTTACAGGATTGACAATGTCTTGCTCGCAAGGTTGTCAAAAACTGTTAATTGTAATTTACAACGTATGCTCCTTTGGAGCAAGAAACAAGGCTTTGCTGCTTCTGCCGCTATTGCTTTTAGCTTGAGTGCGTGAGACGAAGTTGGACAGAAATTGTGGAATTAAGTTTGTAAAGGATTTAAAGATGCTGTAAAATTAGCAAAGACGTGGCAATTACCGTTTGACACATTGAAAGAATGATGAAAGGGATAAAAAAGATCAAAAGTCCCTTGATAAGCAGATTAAGGAAGAAAAGATTGATAGTATTTTAAGGGAGAAAGATCTGGATGGTGATTGTGTGATGAGAGAAAATAGAACTAGTTTGGTAGAAGTCATTGAACAGTTAAACTTTCGCTGTGCCTGTGGTGGCTCAGGCGGGGAGGGGAGATCTTGAGTGGCCCCCCTGATTCACCTGCAGTGCTGCTGGCGGGGAGAGAAAGCTTTGAACCGTTGCCAAGCTCCCCCTATTTGGCTTGCAGAGAGGTTTCACTGAGAAACCAGAAAAAAAAAATTCCTACTCAGTTTTGGAAACAAGTTAAGCGTAAGGCTTTGGAGATCGGANTGTAACTATTATTTCACAGCAGATGCTGGTCCTCAGTGGTTTTCTGCTCACTGTGTTTGGCTTGTGTTGGAGCACACGTCCCAGTGAAGGATGGATGATTCCTTAGCCCAAACATAATGTTTGTGTGACTCTGGCAAATGTGATTCATCAAAGACTATGTGAACANCAACCAGAGACATTGTGAAGATACTTTTGGATGCTAAAGGACCTATAGAGAGAGGAGTGAGTGCCTTGTTACTTGGAAGATTTAGTAGCACTCTGCAGAGACTAACAATCCATGTCGGTGTATTTGATGTAGATTTTACAGGGCAAATTCATGCTATGATGTCTACTAATTGTCCCCTTGTAACAAGTCTCAAAGGTACTTGCATTTCTCAACTTGTTCTTTTTATAAGTTGTGTCCNTGGTTAGGGCTAAATGGATGGTTAAAAGATTTGTTAAAGAGTGCATTGCTATTCTTCATTGTAATACTTATAGGCTTTTGCTGCTGGAGCTACGTTATATCACGTATCAAAAAAGTAATGCTTAAGGCTGCAGACCAAGCCTGGCTTGTGCAAAAGAAAAATGGAGGAATTGTAGAAGGATGGTTAGAATCTAAAGGGCACCGGCCCTTTAAGAAAATGCACAAGCACAGTCTTGAGACTTTTTAAATAGCTCATAACATGTCCTTGAACAACAAAAATAGAAGAATATTTTGATAATAGTTTCTTAGAGAAAACAACAGGTGTTTTGCTAGTACAGAGAATCCCCGGTACATTGAGACTTCTCCATTACGACCCCGCCCATTTGCAAAGCAAATTTTTGGCAATTTTGATTCAACCATCTGCAAATTTAGCTGGCTGACGCATGCGCAGTGCTTCTGCTCTGCTGAGGGGTGGTGCCGCGGTGCCTGTGGGGCTGGACTTGCCCTGCCTTGTGGGGAGGGGGCTCACAATGGTGGCACCATACCCCTGTCCTGGGAAACTGCCCCACAAACGTGAGGCAAATAAGGTCGGGCAAGCGCTGTGTGCTGGGAGGGGGCAGCTGTCTCTGCCCTCTGGGACCGTATGGGCAGTGCTGCCTCTCTCAGGAAGTGTGGATGTTAAAGGGAAGGAAACTCCAATACCGATGCCAACCCCCCCCACACACACGCCCTGCAGACACCCCTTTTCTGCCGTGGAGGAATGACGAGCATGCATGGTGGCAGCAACCAGGTTTCCAAGCCCCCCTCTGACTCGCGGGACCCACCCCCACCCCGAGAATCAGCAGGTCTCTCTGGGCTGCCACACCCACACGCCCACAGCCCCAAACCCGCACCACTTCCCCCTCCCTCTGACCCCAGTGCTTGTGCCTGGGTACCCCAGCCCCGCAGTGCAGCCTCGCGCTGGCAGCCCGCCCTGGGACGCCCGGGCACAGGCCGGGGAGAAGGAAGCAGCGACGTGTCCATGGGGCTGGTATGCCTCACAGGGGCTGCCGGTGCAGGCTGCCAGCGCAGCGTGGCCGCAGGGCCAGTACACCTCGCAGGGGCTGGTGGTGCAAGCTGCCAGCAGTGTGACCAGTACGCCTCGCAGGGGCTGGCGGTGCAAGCTGCCAGCAGTGTGGCCAGTACGCCTTGTAGGGGCTGCCAGCATGGGCTGCCAACACAGGGCTGCGCTGTGAGGCTGGGGTGCCCGGGTGCGAGGGCCGCAGTTGGGGGGAGGGGGAAGTGGCACAGGATTTGGGCTGTGGGCGCGCAGTCACGGCGACCCGGAGAGGCTCATGAATTCTCAGCTGGGAGTGGTCTCCTAAGTCAGAGGGGGCTCAGAAATGGTTCCCTTTGCTCCTCCGTGCTCAGAGAGCCTGAGTGGAGAAGCACAAAATTGTCCGCAGCGCTCTGGAGTGCTGGGGGGTGCAGCAATGGGCATGACCTGCATGCATATTAATGACCTGCACTTCTTTATGAATTTAGCTTCTCACGAGGCCTGTGTCCTGACCCGTCCCTCGCGAATGATGGGGTATGACTGTAATTGCATAGTAGAAGTTGCGTGGCAAGCATGAGTTAGAAAAATGTGCTATATATTATCTGCTTGAACCCTGAATAAAGGAGTCTTAGCTGTTAACTCATATTGGGTCATCACTTTGATCTCCTGTCGTGGTTTGACCCTGGCTGGATGCCAGAGACGCACCCCAGCTTCTCCTGAAGGAGAGAAACTGGAGAATAAACCTGGTTACAGGCAAAAACAAGGCAAAACTATAAGTAAAGAACATGAAGGGTTTATTTTCTAACTAACAAGCTCAGAACTGCAAGGGAAGCATCATTTAGAAGGCAACCTTTCTCCCCCCACCCCTCCTTCTCTTACAATAGATGTAATATTCCCTTTTCCACCAGGAGAAAAAGGGGGAACATAGGGTAGGGGTAAACCAGGCCGGTTGGTATTTCTGACCAGATCCAGGGTAGGAACCATCTCTCTGCCCTTCCATAAAGTTCTCTCTCTCTCACAAGANTCTCCCTTACTACTAAAGCTTCATATTTCATTTAGAGCCTAATTACACTGATGCCTTGAAGATTAACTTCCTCCACTCAATCTGTACTCAAATGTAAACCCCAAGTTTTCATTGTACAGTGATCCCCAAGATTTGTGGGTCATCAGGTTTGGACCACACCTGCAAAGCCCACGATCTACAAAGATAGCAATCTCATGAATGCGCAATTAAACCCCGCCTGTTGCCTGAACCCCCTCAGCTCGGGAGCAATGGAGGGTGTTCCCAGGACCACCTTGTGCCCTGTTCTGGCTCAGGAGAGTGAAGGAAATATCTTTTTTACCCTTCCTGGTAGGGGAGTCCTGGGGACTAAAGGACTTGATTTTTCATAGCCTGTAGCTAAACTGTGGATTCCTTTCTAACAAGTTCCTGTAAGTGCTGAAGCCTTATGTGGATTCAAAATCTGACTTAATAAGATGATGGAAGAAAATAATTAATTGTGAGTTATTACGATCCATGATACCAACTTTGGCTTGGGGCATTGCTCATTGTTCAATATCTTTATTATCTGGATGAGGGGATCGACTGTACCCTCAGTAAATTCATGGAAAACACCAAGTTGCTTGGGGTTGTTGATCTGTTGGAGGGCAGGAAGGCTCTGCAGAAGGATCTGGATAAGCTGGATCAGTGGGCCAGTGTTATGAGGTTCAACAAGGCCAGATGCTGGGTCTGGCACTTGACTTACAACAATCCAAGCAGCGTGATAGGCTGGAGGAAGAGTAACTGGACAGTTGCCCAGTGGAAAAGGATTTGGGGTGCTGTTTGTCACTGGCTGTACCTGAGCCAGCACTGTGCCCAGGTGGTCAAGTATGTTAGTGACATCCTGGCCTGTATCAACAATAGTATGTCCAGCAGGACCAGGGCGGTGATTGTCCCACTTGTCCTTGGCTCTAAAGTCCTGCGTCCAGTTCTGGGCCCCTCAATTCAGGAAACAAATTGAGGTGCTGGAGTATGTTCCAAGAAGAGCAATCAAGCTGCTTAAGGGTCTAGAGACTGAGTCCTATGAAGAGTGGTTGAGTGAGCTGGAGTTGTTTAGTCTGGAGAAAAGGAGATTCTGACCTTATTGCTCTCTGCAATTACCTGACAGAAGGTTGTAGCCACATGGGGGTCAGCATTTTCTAGGTAACAAGCAACAGGACAAGAAGACATCATCTCAAGATGTTCCAGGGGAAGTTTAAGTTGGACATTAGGAGAAATTTCTTTACAGAAAGGGTAATTGAACATTGGAGCGGCCTGCCCAGAAAGTGGTGGAGTCCCTATCCCTAAAGGTGTTTAAGAAAATACTGGACATGGTACTTAGTACTATGGTCTAGTTGATATGGTGGTACTCAGTCATAGTTGGACTTGATGACCTCAGAGGTCTTTTCCAACCTAAATGGTTCTGTGTTTCTGTGAACAATCATCACTTCTTCAAGGCTGACGAAAACCTACAGCATGTTAAAAACATTGTCCAAATACTTCTTAAACATTCACAGGTTAGTGGCATCAACTAACTCTCCAGGAATTCTGTTCCATGATTTAACCCATCTCTTGCTAACGAAATGCTTATTAATGTAGTCTAAATCTGTCCTCTCTCAGCTTTGAACCACTACCATACAGAATTTCAGAACAGACAAGGTTGGAAGGGACCACTAAAGGCCATGTAGTCCAACATCCTTGCACAAGCAGAGTCTCCCAAGAGCACATTATGAGAAATGTGCCCAGATGGCTTTTGAGTATCTCCTAAGAGGAAGACTCCACAGCTTCTCTGTATACCAGAGAGAATAGATCAACACTTGCCTCCCTGATTCCCCTCCTCAGGAAGCTGTAGATCACAACAAGGTCACCCCTCAGCCTCCTTTTCTCTAAACTAGACAAGCCCAAAGTCCTTAGCTGCTCCTTGTAGGACATTCCTTCTGGCCCTCTCACCAGCTTTGTTGCTCTCCTCTGGACACTTTTGAGTCCCTTGATATTCCTACATTGCTTAGCCCAGAGCCACACACAATACTCAAGGTGACCATATTTATGAGTTTATCAAAACTTATTTATAAGAACAGAAACACATGGCTTCTTTTTGAGATAAGTTAAGAGGACATAGTATGTTCAAGTGTTCTCTTCAAACTTTTCAACTCCTATAGAGTTGAAAATATTTGATCAGAAAAGGCTTTGGATGATTTATGTCTAGACAGGGAATAGACTGTGATGATTTTAAAGGAGGGTGAATAGACTAGAAATGTGCCTTAAATCATGACTCAGCTTCTTGGCTATTGCTTGCTGTGAGCAGAGCAACGGAAAAGAGAAGCAGAAAGGAAGAGCCAGCATTGTTTTCCCTGTCACAGTCTTATACTGTTTGTTTGTGGTCTAAAGTTGACACTGACTTTTCTTAAAAACGATTTCATATTCTTAAAACAAATAGTTTCAGTTGACATTTTGCAACCAATCCTGTGTCCTTCTCTGTTACTACTTGGTTGCCTAATATTTTCCACCAGAAATAAAACTCTTCCTCTTAAATTTCTTATGCCCATTTTCAAAACAGTTGTTTGAGAAAAAATGTACCAGGCTGAAAGAACTGGTTTGTTTAGGGCTTTTTTTTCTCTATTCAGTCAAATATTACCCAGATCTTGCTGAGCTATTGAATGTATTTAATTGCCAGATTTTTTTCCTAGAAGAAAGAAAAAAAGCTATGTGGTAAAATTACTGCACATATGAACTCAGTCAGCTGTTTTTGCTGGGTTTGCACTGCTGCTGGGTTTGCACTGCTGCTGCCAGAGTGACAACTGCTGAGAACGTGTGAGAACATCTGAGAACTGTTCACTGAGAACATCTGAGACTGCTAGAGGGGGCGAAAGGGGAGACTGGGGCAAGAGTCCAGCCCCACAAAGATTTGTTCCTAGCAGTGTGGAGCTCTCAAAAAAGGTAAAGTACAACTTGTTGGGGTTTTTTCCCTCTTCTCCAACACTGTAACTTTACTTTCTTCTGACAGCCTTGCACTACTCTCTTTCCTCTTTGATGATTTGGTGGGGGTCTCACAAAGCAATTTTTTTTTCTTTTCTGCTGTTAATATCACTCTGCATGGATCTCCTCATGGCACCTCTGGGAACTCCGCTAGGCAGAAATCATTATGGTTTAATCTTCCCCACTCTTTTGTATCTTGTCCTATTTATAAGAGATCAACACAAACATGCAGTTTGAATATTTCTACTTTTCACAACTGGAAGCAATGAAAGAAAAACCTGATGCTCCCGGTTTAAGATACACAGAGAAGTAATGCAAGGAATCATTGCTCAGCATTCATTCCCACTCCCTGAGAACCAGTGCTTGGCCTCATTCACCCATCCATGCCACCAGTCTACCAAGTTCCTGGGCTTGTTAGTAATGTCTTTAAATAGTAACTGTATCTCTCAGTGCTTATTCTGCTGTGTAGGCCAAAATTATCAGCAATTCCCAACCACCACTGAAAGTTTAGAGTGGTAGATATGCATAGTACTTTTCTAAGTATGAACTGTGGAAGCTACATGCAACTGTGCAACTCCAGAGCAGTCACTTTTAAGCTTTCTAGCACCTAGAGTAGTCATCAATGCAAACAAGTTCTAGTACAGTCAGATTTTTATGGGTGTAAGAAAATGGTGGCTTTGTAGGGCTTCGCCAGCTGAGTATTTATGAGCTTTGTCACCAGGCTGGCAAAGAAATTTGGTCTTCTAGATGCTGAATTTAAGTTGGATGTGTTCTTAGCTTATCTGTCATGCATCTGAACATAAGGTTTTGTATATGTGAAATGAGTTTTGATCTCAGTCAAAACCTTCATGCTTTATTAAATGACTAAGGGTGTTTGTAATAAAAATCGGGGGGATTCTGGGGAAGCATGTTGGTGTGGAATTTTTTTTGAGGTGTGTTTTTTTGGTTTTGTTTTTGCATTTTTTTTCTCCTTTGGAGGCAATGGGGATGTCTTCTATTAAGCATCCCATATAGCCGACTTTAATATTTGGTATGCTGGGTTGAATGTATCAATCTGCCTGTTCTATTAACAAAATCAATAATAGCTTATTATTCTAGCTAGTGAAATAAGCTAAAAATCAACTTGTTAAGTATCAAGTTTTTTACTAAAAATCAAGTTGATCTATAAGGTCTTTGGTATCTCCATATTGAACACAATCCAAGCACAAGAATTATATATAACATGATTTTGTGCATGCTTAAGATGTGCAAGTATACAGCTGAATTGAATAACTCTATTCTCCCTTCACGTAGAAATTAAAATTGCTTATGTTGGTTTTGTATTGAGTTTTTTAGTTGACTGGGTACCTGGTAACAAGTTTAGCACTGGCTGAGCTTGTTCATGTGCATCTGAACCTGTAGGACATAAGAAGTCTTGGGTTCCTAAATGAATATATGTATATAGGTCTATTTATTTATTTTTTAAAAAATCTCCTCACTCTGTTTCTTCAGTTTGTTTTCTTGAAGCCAAATAATGTACCCTAACTAAAGGTTACTCTTGTTTACTGTAAGCAGAAGTTTCACATTCTTAAACACTGTGTCTTTATAAATTATAGAGTTACATGCTAGTTGAAGTCCTTCTGCTTCTGTCGCACAATGTGTATTCATGGATCATATTTTCCATGCCTTGCATATTTTCCATATTTCTTTGTGTGTTGCTCAAATAATTTCCTACAGAAAACTACCATAAAGAGTACAGTTTTATTTCATGATCTGGTATTTGTTTGCATTGCTTCTGTATTGAATAAAATCAGCATCTGTAGAAAGGCCACTTTAGTGTGGTAGTAAGTGTCCCCACCTCTCATGTGGGACACCGGGGATTCAATTCCTGCCAGGGAGGCAGTGGTGCCGTTTAAGAGTTGGACTTGATGATCCTTGTGGATCCATTCCAACTCAGAGTATTCTGTGAATCTGTGACATGAACAACTTGTTTCTTAAACTACTGTATGTTAGTTTTGTACGTCAACTAACTCAGAATACAATGCTTGTTTCCAAATAATAAGAGTAACTTTATCCTTCATGCAACATTCACTTGTGGATTATACATAGCTGCTGATTAGTCAGATGAGTAAACTGTTTACAATTTCCCCTCTAGCCTATCTGCAGATCTCTACTTCCATTGTTTATGTCTGCAATTATTAATATGTCCTAGTAAGCAGGCTTTTGCTGCTGTTTTTAGAGCAGAGTGTGAGAGCAAGATACCTATCTGTTTGTATATTTTGTGTGTGCATTGCAATGAGTGGTTTATAGGTCATGCAGTGAGTCCATACAGAGAAACTGATAAAAATCACTTCTATATGGACTTGGTGAATTGCAGATAACCTAGGAGAGCTAAGTTTGAGTGAATTTTGCAGGATCAAGTAAATCTGCACATATTTCAGCTTACATACATTTTATCATCTACAAAAGACTTTTGGAACTGCAGGAATAAAGGAGTGTAAAAGCTAAGGGATGAGAAACATAACCCACAATGGGGTTGAAAGTGCATTGAGAAAAGTGAAATACGTACTTATTGGTATGCAACTGTTACGATTTAATCCCAACTGGCAACTGATCTTACTCACTCACTCCCCACTGGGATGGGGGAGAGAATCAGAAGAGCAGAAGTGAGAACAAAGGCAGTGTAATAGAGAAAACTACTTCACATCATCAGCCAGGCATTCAGCCATCTCCAGGAGAGCAAAGTTCCATCATATGTAACAGTGATTCTGGAAGACAAATACCATCACTCTAAACAACCTCATTTTCCCCCTTCTTTCCTCAGTTCTATATGGTGGGCACAATGTCATACGGTCTAGACTATGCTCAGGGTAAACCATTCTGGCTGTGTCCACTCCCAGCTGCTTGTACATCCTCAGCCTCCTCACTGGTGCAGTGAGATGAGTAACAGAAGCAGACTTATGCTGTGCTAGACCTGCTCATCAATAGCTGATAAAGGCCTGTGTTTGCAATACTACTTCCGGCACAAATCCAAAATATAGGCACATACCAGCCACTGTGGAGAAAATTAAACTCAGTCAAAATTAGCGTGTTGACTTACTTTTACATTCTTTTGGAAACCTAATTGCCACTGACAAAAGCAGCTCTATTTTCAGAATTTAGCTAAGGAGAGATGAGGAATTAAGGGTCTCCCATTAGCACTTTTCCATAAAGTTAGCTGTAACTACAAAATTGCTTAACTCCTATCTAGGTTGTACCTGTCTCTTCCAACAAGTTCAGCCTACTATGTCCAGGCACTTGAATATATGAAAATGGGATTCCCCTTCAGTCTACCAGAAAGACTTAGCTCCAAGCAGATAAGTGCAAAAGTTCCTGCTTCATATTTTCCTTGTAGTGTTTTAAAACGTTCTCAGCTAACAAAGTTATTTCAAACATTGACAAAGAGAAATCATTACAAAAAATTGTAACTGACTAAAGAGTACACTAGTTTTAAGGTTGCTGACTTTGTTAGTAAATGTGAAGTTGCTATCAGTGTGGCTGACTCAGAAACACAATAAATCAGGGATTTCTGTAAGGCAGCCAAGTACAGAAAGAATGAATTACATGCAGAAAAACTCCTATTATGGAGATGAATAATTTAACAAGATAGAAAAAAAGGATATGTTATCATAAGTAGTGAAGGATTAACTGTATTACTTTACCTCAGACAGTCCAGTTATTCTAAACTGCAGATATTATTTCAGTAACTTATTTAATTTTACACTGAACTAAAGTAAACTTGCGGTGTGATACAGACCAGAGTTATACAGCAAAGAAGGGAATGGTGCCAATTTATTATGATACTCCGTGGGTTTTGTTTTCAAAACACTGAATGTGGGTGTCAGGATACATGTATATCCTGCAATGGGAGAAATGGTAGGAGCTAGTGCTCTTTTTGATCTTGAGAAGAAAAATGAGAGATTGCCATTCTTTGAGGGCGTATCCGAGAGCTGTGATAGTTTTTTTTGTTGTTGTTGTTGAGAAAACTAGAGCTAGCACTTTTGCATTTTACTTGGAAAACAATAAAAAGAAGGAAAATGTGTAAAAATTATGGTTTTGACAGGGATAAGGTGGATGATATTCCCCCTCTTAACGTCAGAGCCTTTCATAGACTCAGTGTATGGGGGATAGAAGGGACATTTTTGAAGTCTGTTTTGGGGCAAAGGCAGACCACTATTAGGATTAGTGTGAAAAAAACCCTTTAGCATGTGTGTATATATATTACCTTACTTCTTTCATTAGCAAATGCTCCTCTTTGGAGGAGGCTATTCCTTAGTCATCATGAAATAAAACAGCTATTGATTATTTTCCTTATGTTTGGGAAGCTGGGAGCTGAAATTGAAATTTATAGAGGTTTTTTTTTTTTTTTTTCAGTTCAGATATATGACTTGGAAGGGTAACAAACTCAAGTTCTATGTCTGTGAAGCCACTGTGCTTCTTTCTAGTATTTGCCAAATAGAGTATGGACTGGTGACAAGGTAGCAAGTGCATATAGATAAGTGAAGATTTTGTACGCATTCCATAGGTGTGACTAGAATATTTCAAATTGATAGGTCAAAGTGTAAAATATAAACTTTAAAAATATATTTTGACTTATTATTTGTATGCTATCACTTCAATTTTGCCTTTTTGTTTACAAATTCTGTCCTTTGGACATGGCTGCTCTTCAGTCATGGTGGAAGTGTAGAATCTCAGAACAATGTTATTTCTTTTATGTGTTGCACAGATATCTGTGGGACATTGAGATTTTTTTCTAAATAGCAGAAGTATAACTGATTATTACTTTCAGTATCTGTTACCAACTATTCATTTTCAGGGCTTTTGTTTGTTTGTTTGGGTCTTTTTTCATTTTAAGTTTCCATCAAAACACATTCAAAAATGACACAACACTGAAATATCCCAAGATTACTACAGTAGACTGTAAACATGGTAGGAGACTGTTTAGGTATGCAAAAGGGCCTGATTCATGAGATTAAAGGCTTCCATGTCTCTAATTTAGGTAATGATGCCCAGCAGGACAAGGTGGTTCAGATGGTCATCTGCTGCTACCAGCTGTCTTCTGGGAAAGTAACTAAAGCTGAAAAATATCTCTAGAATTTTTTGAATACAACACCGTGACAGCAAATACAGGAGTCGGTTTTATAAAATACATCTTGCTAAGGAGATTTCAGAAATTATTAAAGCATGGATTACAAGAGGAAGAAGAAAAGGGCAGGAATGACATGGACGAGGGAATTCAATC
>WEKX01025962.1:5805-57067 GCA_013390025.1 Pitta sordida
TGCGTTATAGAAGACCCGACTGTATAAGCATATATCTAAGCAATCAGCCTATTTCAACAAAAGTAGAATTGCATGTTCAGTTGATTTCCAAGTCATAAGAGAAGATATAGCTTTTGGAGTCCACTATTCGATATTATCTATCCAAAGTTCAATTGCATTTCATTCTGCACTATATTCTGCTCTTTGTGAGAAAACTTGTTTATAAACAATTGTTTATAAGAAATTATGAATTTAAGATGGAGTAAATCAGGTGAACAATTCCTGATATATCTCCCTAGACTGATTTCACTGAAGCCATGAATCTTTACAATAGCATGTTATCCTGAACATGCTGTATATTTTAATGAATCCACTTTAGTACAGTGGTGAGTGTCCCTGTCCGTCATGCGGGAGACCGGGGGTTTGATTCCCGCTAGGGAGGCAGTGGTGCTGTTTAAGAGTTGGACTCGATGATCCTAGTGGATCCCTACTAATTCAGAATATTCTGTGATTCTGTGACATTGTCTCTCTCCTTTTCTGTTACTTCTTTCACTGTCAAAACATCTGTTTACTTCTCATCTCTGTATTAAGGTGGCTTATGTTTGATCTTAAACTGCAGTAAAAGCATGTGAGAAATTACTCAGACTGGGAAATAACACAGAGTTGATCACGCCAATATTCTGATTTGTTTAAATCTACATATGGCTGGACAGAGGAAGGATGATCTTTTTCAGTCAATAATGACCTTGTCTGAGTGACCTGTAAGACAAACTGTTGGCTTATTCAGAGCATTCTCTCCATCTCTTTGCCTCTTGCTTTTGGGTTTTTTTTTTTCCTCTCTATTTTTTAGTTCACATCTCACAGCAAAAAGTGACTGAAAGTTGCTCACGAACTTCCCAGTGCAACAGATCCATAAAATCTGGACAGCTTTATGTGACACCAAATCAGAGGAAACAGCTCATGCAGCACTCCTCTCGTAACACCTATCT
The DNA here is from genome assembly GCA_013390025.1 of Pitta sordida. Classification (NCBI taxonomy): domain Eukaryota; kingdom Metazoa; phylum Chordata; class Aves; order Passeriformes; family Pittidae; genus Pitta; species Pitta sordida. The sequence continues at coordinate 6,774 of WEKX01025962.1, forward strand.
TCCCACTCAAGAACAAGCACCAAAAAACCACAAGCAAAATACATCCCTAAAACCCCACAAATTATGCACACTGTGTACAACTGAGCACCACTAGCAGTCCCCTGCTGATGCCTGACATCATGAGCTGTCACAGATATCCCTCTTCTCCTTCATCCCTCACGGCACAAGCATCACTGTGAGGGATGCTCACTTGCAACCAGGAGCTTTCTGAGGCAACCTAAAACTGCTCCCTACAGCAAGGGCTAGACTGTGGGATGTCATGTTTTGGAAAGAAGCAGCTGTTTCTTTTTCCATGTTTGAGCATGGTCCAGAAGATAGAGCTAGGGTCCTAGACTTAAGTGTGCAGTGCTGCAGGATTTGCTTCTCTTACTGGGGGTCAGATCATTCAGATGGTTTGCAGAGGTCTAGAAATGCCCTTTCTTTCCTTTTAATAGTTTGGGTAGGTTATAAACTAAGGAAGTAGACTAGTTGATTATGATAAAATATTGTTTCAGTGAGACTGACTGTACAAGTAGACTCAGAGTAAGGGAGCCAGGATCTGGCCATCTGGTGTTATGACGGGTGAAACATGCCCTGGCTTTTGGAGGGATTTAAGCAGCTTGTATAAGTGGTATGTTTTGAAAACAGCATTTCACAGAATCACACAGAATCACAAAATATTATGAGTTGGAAGGGACCCACAAGGATCATCTAGTCCAACTCACCACCTAACACCCGTGCAGAGACTGAGAGCACATCCCAGAGCGGTAACACCAACCTAGATCCCTCACAGTCTAGCAGGCCACTCCGAGCCGGAAGGGGCCCAGGATCATCCAGCCCTACACCCCCCAGCTAGACCATGTCACTAAGCTCCTCGTCCAGTCTTCTCTTAAACACCTCCAGGGACGGCGACTCCACCACCTCCCTGGGCAGCCCATTCCAATATGCAATCACTCTCTCTGTGAAAAACCGCTTCCTAACATTAAGATTAAACCTCCCCTGGTGTAGCTTGAGGCCGTGCCCTCTCGTTCTGCATTGTGTAGTGGAGGGAATAAATTTGGGGTTGATTCGACATTAACAGAGAGATAACAAAGAGCTGGAGAAAGAATAAACTGCATAGTCCAGGATAAGAATTCTGACTTTTCACATGCAAAAGCTCTTTTAAGGGGACCCAGTCTGGTGTCACACTAAGCTAGGTAAGATAATTGAAAAAAATGCTTTGGAAGTTTTTCATCAAAATGCCTCATCCATATGCAAGTTTTATGCTCTGTTATACAGTGTCACCTGACCTTGTTATGTCTTATTCATTCCTAATTAGAAATGAGGCATCCAGATGTGAAAGGTCATTACACTAGTTTTTATGACACCTATCATGGCGTATTGCTGTCACCTAGATTTTTATTAGAAATGCACTGAACAGGCCCAGCTCAGTCTGCCATATGTTTATTGCCATGTTCAAGGACCTGCAGGTAAAAAGAATATTCTGTCTACCCAGATGGTTATTGCCTCATTTGGTTTTTTAACGTCTACAGCATCTCATAATGCTAATTGGTTCACACTCTGATGCCAGGTTACAGATATGTTATTTTTTGGTAATAACATCCTTGATAGCAATTCCTCTGCAAGAAGCAACTCTTTAAGGACTAAATGAAAAAAATTAGGGACTTTCCCATCCAAAAACAAAGTTCAAATTTTATTTTTTCTTTTAAATGTTTATTCATATGAAGTATATTTTCATTTTACCCATGTTTAAGAGTATAAATTGCCAGGTTGGGGTTTTTTTTTCTGTTTTAGGTTTTTGAAGTCTTATCATTTATGTTTATTGAAGTGCTCAAAAGAAAAAAGCAATAAAATTACAAAAACGCTACATTTTAAAATATATATATTTGCCTATACACAACCGCATTTTTATTTCTAAAAAATCCCTTATTTTGTATTTCAGCATATATGAAATGCCTGGCAGTCACCATATTTTTTGTTGTTTTCAGTTATGAAAGGTGACTTCTGATATCCTATTTAGTCTGAAGAGTTCTTTGGCAACTAATACCATTAAAATCAATTCCACCACCCTCTAGAAAAGGCACCATTCCACTTGAATCCAAGGTAACAGAGTCTGGCTCAGAACTGATATCTCAAAATTGATTGATTGTACTTTTGTCTCAAACTCACTTGAATATCAAAACAAAAGGATCAGAGTCTTTTCAAAATTGAGCATCAATTCATATCGGCAAGTCATCAAATTACTTATCCAACATTAATATAAGGGTGTTTTATAACCTACATACTAGAATTAAGCTCTCCTTTTTCCTTGCAAACAAATATAGACTGATGTCTGTAAGGATTACCATATATCCATCTATTTTTCCCAAAGTAACAGAATATGATTTGTGACTGAATTGTCAGGTAATTGTCAGGTACTGCATTTTCTTAATATTTCAATATGAGATAAAATTATGGTACAGGTTAATCCTTATTACAGTAGAGCAGAGAATTTTGGTTAAGAAATCCAGGCTGATGCTGTAATAAAGTTTATATATTACATGTATCATACGTACAGTGATCTTCCACATAGTCGCAATCTGTAATTTGCTGGATCTGAATAGTTGTGGGTGATTTTTCAGCAGGCAGTGTGACCTTGGTGCATGCGCAGAATATCCTGTGAGCCCATCAGCTAGTGAACATATAATGAGTTTATGAATATATAATTGGTTCCCCCCACCGTCACCGCCCACCATACTTGCTGTACATGCTTCATTCTCAGCGTTTAGGAGAAAGGGGAGCCGGTCCCATCTATGTGAAGCTGGGAGTGCTGCCACACTGCTGTGGCACAAAGGGACCAGGGCCATGCTGGCACTTCCGGGCACAGCGGCGTGGTGTGGCTGCAAACCAGGGGATGGTGGGGGATGGTTGCCGTTTCCAATGCCAACCTCAGGGTGGTGGTGGATGGGAGATTTAAACCCAGGTGGACTGGAGTGGAGCAACCGACTTGGCACCATGTTTCAGCTCTGTCAACACCGGTGGGACACCGGCGGCAAAGCTCGGTGTGTCCCAATGCCAGTAGCACAGACTCCTGACGTCAGAGTTCTGGCACCGAAACCCACCTCATTGCCTAAAATAAAAAATTGTCTTGTAGGATGTGTAGGGCAGAGGAGGGGCGGAGGGAGGGTAGGAGAGGGAAGGGGAGAGCTGCGGGATAGGCAGCAGGTGCAGGGACAAGCAGAGCTGTGGAGGCTCCCGGCGCAGGACGCATCTGTCCTCCGGTGCTGCACCGGCTCCCATACATTCCTGCCCTGCCCATCTCAGGAGCCACCCGCACCATCCCCAGGTGGCCGGATCAGCGCTGCTTGATTGTATCCACTCTTACCATGCTAAGGGTTGGGTAACCTCAGCAGGAGGTCATTTGGCTGTCTGTTACAAAGATCAGTCAGTAAAATCAATGTCACATTCCTATCAGACCATATATGATTATTTAATTGTTGGGGGGTTTCACTTAATGGTTAAATCATTTGCTTTTCATATTAATTTATTGGCATGCCTTTTGATAGGATCAGCAGAGATACGATAGTCTACTACATATACCATACACACTGCCAGAGCCCTCCTTATGATCTCTTCCCTATCCCCGTGCCTGAGTTTCTTTAGAAACTGAAAGTCCTCCTGGAATCAGTGATAGAGATGTCAAATTACAGCAGATATTTGTGATATTAACAGCTAAAGAATGAATCAAAGTAAAAGTTCTTCTAGTTCTTTTTCCAAACCAATGTACAGTACAACAAATTGAGAGCAAATTTATGTTTCACTAACTGAATGAACCCATGTACATGAAAACCAAAGAAAAGGTTATATAAATCTTAAAGTTATAATTAAAAAAAAGTGAGGCTAAGGTAAAAACTCTCCATCACTGTGAAAGCCACACAATCTTAGTTTGAGATGTATTACATGAAAATTTGACAATTTCTTACCCATATGAACTGAAATTTTAAAGCATTAAAACTTCAGCCATATACTGTATTGTTAGCAACAGCAATTGCTCAACCAAATTCCTTACCTCTGGTATTAAATATCTCAGTTGTAGACAAGACCTTTTGGTTCATTATCTGCTGTCTCTAGGACACTCACGAAAAACTGGACACTAAACTTAATTAGAGTTTATTCCAGATAAATCTCGGTCTGAGTGATTGAAATGAACAGAAGTTATGTTAGATCTTCAAATAATGAATATTTTCAGGCACATTGTGCTATGAAGAAGATAGTCTGTGAGAAATTGCATCTTACTGCAAATGTGAAAGGTAGATATTTCTCTGAACACGCATTGTTTACATTAACCTAATTTCCAATTTGGAGGATTTTTCCCATCTGTTAGTGCTTATTTTAAACTACTCATTTATTTTTAACAAAACCTGTTCAAGCAATCTCCCAGATATTTGAAGAAGTCCTGTACAAAATTTAAGCTATTGACTTCGGCTGCTTTAAAGTCTTTTAAAATTCATTTTCAAGCATCAGTTGAGTTTTCCAAAATGTTGACCATTCTAATTGTTTTCCTTTTCATTTACTAGTCCCCTGGGGGGACTAGAGGGCGAAAAACAAAAAAAGGACATGTGACTTGAACTTTTATATTACATAGGGTTGTCATAAGTATTGGCTCGAGACTAGTGAAGTGGAGAGAGACTTAGGTGTACTGATAGACAGGAAACTCANTCATAATATTCTGTGATTCTGTGATTCTGTGATTATTTAGGGTGACTGACAGAACCCTTCTGGGTAGCTGATAGGTTAAAATCACAGGTCAATTTTTTGTGTGTAGTATGTGGGTCAGAAGTTTGTTATTTAAGATTAATATTAGAAATGAGAAGAGGAATTGATGTCTTATTCCTTTGCTTGGAGATTGTGAGAGAAATTATGGGGGGAAAAAAAGACACTATTTTTTTGCCGTTACTACATGTATCAGCTATGGAGCAGGTATTTCCTGTGGTATGGATTAGTTTGGTCTAAGATCAGAGGCACAAGGCAGAATGATGTCAGTATTGCTCCAAGACATATGGCAGCCTGGATTCACTTAAAAAGGGAAATGGCAGTTCTCCTTCTCTTCTCGCTCCATTAATCTTCACTTAAAAGAAATTTGTGTTGGTATTGGAGCTGGAATGCAGTCAAAACTGGATTCAGAAGCAAACAGGAATGCTAGATCTCCATGTTAGCAAATATGTGATTTGAGCCAGAAGTTTTTTCTTTTGAAACAAGTTCAGCAGCTTCTAAGTTATGTTTTGTATAAAATGTACATGTGTACCTTCTAAGTTATGTTTTGTATAAAATGTACATGTGTACATTTTCTCACTGACTTGAAAGCTGAGACATAAGCAATGACTTGCTGGTTTTACCATCATCGACCATTATAATAACAATCAGGGAGAGACTATTTATGTCGAATAGCACAAGATTTACCATGTGCTTACTTTAGAAAGTTTATTATGCTGTATATGGAGTATTTCCAGAAATTGGAACTGTAATTGGTACTCCTTAATTTTTTTATTAGAGAAGGTTCTTTGCTGGGCTGTTAGAAAATAATTGTTTTGCTTGGATTTTCCATGAAGGGTGAGCAGTCCTCATTGCCTAAGAAAAATGGGAAAATGTAGAGCACATGCAAGATTTTCTTTCTCAGTATAGATATATTATCTAGATGTATTAATCTTTTGTTTCTGCAGATTCTTTTAGAGATTCTTGAAGTAACTCTTGTAAAGCTCTGCCCAGAATTTCTGCGAAGTCCCATTTTTGTGATTTTTTTATCAGTAAGTTCTACAGCAGTAGACATGCTAGCACTGAAGATGAATAAAATCCTTTCATTTTCTGAAGTACTACTAAATACCTGCTGAGGGTGAACAAGAAGGCATTTAATCATAAGAGATGTATCAGCCTCTGTGGGCTTTTTAGTATTAATCATTATTGAATTTTGTTACAAATGGTTGTATTTTCACTCCAGCATTTGTGAGACAGCTTTCACAACTTGCTCCATGATTCCTAGTCAGGTAACCTGGAAGTCCCGGTTTAGTATTTCTAAATTCTTTCCCATCAAATGTCTACCAATCTGATACAAAAAAATTATGGATTGAAATGCATTATAGGTGACTTAGTATGTTCAGTTACGCTTCAGCTGCTCTTTGAAAACATCAACGTATGACATAACACACCTTCTTTCATTCAAGATTTAACCAAGTTCCTGCTTATCTACATGAGTTTGCACTGATACCTGGCATAACTGCAGGTGGAGGACATTAGAATCTGGGAACGAGACAAGGCAACTGAATACAGAAATTATTAAAGGAGTGGAAGCAGCATACATTGTAAAAACTTGGTAATCATTTTATCTCATCTTCTGTTCTGGTTGCAAGACATGGTAGTTACAGCAAACATAGGTTTTCAATGAGGTTTAAATGTGAAAAGGTAAGATGGAGTGGGAAGGAAGAGAAGGAAGGGTTTCTTTCCTATCATTCCACAAATGCTACTTCATCTCACTTTGTAAATAAAGTTACAGAACACCTAAGATAATTTTAGAACAAGTTGGTCAATGGCATTTAGTGACATTTCTGATTCATAAGATCCTGATTCCAGTAATCCCTCACTACTTCGCAGCTCAATATTCATGGCTTCAATATATCACGAGGGGTTTTTCTGGTTCTTTACCATCTTTACTGTATTTAATCTATTTACTGCTTTTACTACTACTTTGCGGATTTCACTTATGGTGGAATCCTTTTAGAACCATTCTCCCATGATATTTGAGGGATTACTGTATCATTACTGATTGGAAATCAGGTGAAGCAATTGTATTTTGATGGCAGTCACACAGGTTCCATGTTTGCTTTGAAGATGTGAATTACATGAAGTTTATCTACTGATTCAAAAAAGCTTTAAAAGCTTTACCTGTGTATGTTTACTTTTTCTGTTCTGAAATATAACTGCTTTATTACCATGTTGAAGTTGGAAATTCTTCAGGAAGCAAGTAACAGACCCATTTTTAGCAGTGGACCAAAGCTTCCTGTTGTCCATCTGCACAGAACACAAAAGTCATGTCACTATGCCCAAGTGTTAAAATGGTAAAATATATACATACAGAAATGAAATATAGTTAATGTTCAGCAGTTTTCCTATGGTATATCCTTCTTCCATTTAGATTTAAAACTGTGCATCAGTGTCAGATTTGATGAAATTTTCTGCTACCACCAGAACTTGAAATTTGGAGCTTTTAAGCTGATACACTGCAAATCTGAAGATTTAGAGTATTTATTTAACACTTTTCAACGTCTTAGAGTTTTGCTTCAAATATTAGGCAAGTATTTCTGTACAATGTTAAATGCTATAGAAGTGGGCCAAAGATGTTAAGGAACAGCAGTCTCTGACATGCCCTATGGGTGATTATTCCTAGTTATATTCTCATCTTATCAGTTTTGATTTAAGATTTCATTAAATATTAAACCGGATGAATTTGCTTTTAAGCTTCTACCTAGTTTAAGTAATAAGTGGACCTCATTTTTCTTTCTGTGTTTAAATTAGCTGATATACATTTATCTATGCAAATAAATGTCTTTGTGAATGTTTTTTTAAATCCTGTGAGTAAGTATTAAAACCAGCATTAGGATCCCAAAGAGGCTGTGGCATTCTTAATTAATTTTATGAATCCAATTATTCTTTATTGGAAACCATGCTGTGTAATTCCCAGGTTTGGTCTTGGTAAAGAACCTACCTTAATTGTTACCAAAAAAAAAGAAATATTTTAAAGAGGTTTTAAAAATATTCTTAATACAGCCAGTGAACTGTTTGCATGAACATGATGTCGGTTATTTTGTCAAAATGCCAGGGACCTCTGCGACTGAAAGTCATAAACTGTCACAGTTTACGAAGAAGTGTCAGGTTATAACACGAAGGACAGTTGTGCCTTGTATCTCATGCAGACCATCTTACTGCAGCAGCACACGCTCTCCAGTAGGTCTTCTTTTTGGCTGCTCAAGAAGTGCTCTTTCAGCATTTAAGACTTACCACTCACGTAATCCCAAGTGCTCTACCAATCAGGAGACTCACTGATAGCCACTGCTAGGGGCTGAAGCACAGATGTCTCAGGTTAGTAGCACAAGTCACCCAGTGATTATGGTTGTAAAACCTATTGAGTGTAGGAAGGGGTGAAGATTAATTTCAACTCCTGCCATTTGTTGAGTAGCATCAACTCCTGTCATCTGTTGAGTAGTAAAACCAATGGTTTACATTAGTTTTCAGTTCTGATGAAGAAGGTATGATTGCCTCTAAATTTAACAGTCTGGGTAGTGAGAATTCAATCTTTTGCTATTCAAATACTAATTTTAAAAAGTCTTCCACTGATTCTAGTGATAATAATTTCACCATATCTCTTTTCTTTACAAGGCTGAATGTCTTAACATTTAATTACTGTTAACAAGACCTTTATGGGATGAAGAGAAAATTTCATCTACTGTAATAACATTAGCATATTGAATGTAATCATCAGGTGGCCCTCTTAGGATTATTGCTCCTGATTGAAGCCTATTCAGCTTTTTCTTCATTGTCATTTAAACTTCATTAAGTGTAGAAATTCATTCTTTTTACTCCTTTCCATGGCAGCCTTTCAGCTGAAGTTCTATAAGATCATAATTTGTTTGGTTTGATTGACAGAATTTAATCTGATTGCATACTGGCTTGAAATGGTATGAAAGATGAGGTAGATTTTTCAATGACAAAAAAAGCATAGTAATGGTTGTTCTATGTGGAAGAAAATAAATTAGCAACTATTAGATCTTTTTTCTTTTAAGGTTCACACAGGTTCACAGGTTATTCTGAGTTGGAAGGGACCCCCAGGATCATTTGTCCAACTCCCAAGCGAATGCCCACCCAGGGATCAGGCCCACAAGTGTGGAGCCATGGGCACCACGCTCCGTCCATCCAAGCCTCCCACCATCTAGACCATGTCACTGAGCTCCTCAACGAATCTTCTCTTAAACACCTCCAGGGATGGTGACTCCACCACCTCCCTGGGCAGACCATTCCAATGAGAGATCACTCTCTCTGTGAAAAACCTCTTCCTAACATCCAGCAAGTCTTTAACTACCTCCTCCTGGATTACAGGGGGGTTATATTGCACTCCTTCTGTCATCCCACAAGTCCAGTTGTCCTGTAGGCAGTCTGTCTTACTGTTAAAAACAGAGGCAAAGAAGGTATTAAGTATTTCTGCCTTTTCCTCATCTCTACTTACTATATTCCCCTCTGCATCCAATAAGGAGTGAAGGTTGTTGCAGCCTCTCTTTTTGCTGTTGATGCATTTATAGAAACATTTGTTTCTATTTATTGATTTTTACCCTTTAGTGTACAGAGTTTAATATTGCTTCTAATTTCTTATAATCTGCATGTGTTTTGGGAGGACAGCTCTGACTAGGATAAGGAAGCCAATTTTGTAAAAGTCATTCTTAAGTTCATAAATCATGACCAAAGTTGAAGTCCTACAGCAACAAAGTTCCTAAGTAAATACAGTTCAACCTTCAGAAACACTGTAGTAGTGAATTTCACTGTTTCCTTGATTAAAACAGCAAAAATAGAATGAGGGGGTTTTTCTTAAAAACAGCATGTAATATTCTCCAACTTGCACTACTGTCAAGAAACTTCTGACCTTTGGGGAAAAGAGAACAAAACATTTATATCACCAACCTTTAAAATAAGAGGCTATATTTCAGGTTTTGTGCCACTAATTAGTATTAACATCTAAACATTATTTTGCATTGTTTAATTGGCAGTTCTTCTAAGATTAGGACAAAAAGCAGGTGATATTGTCATGCATAGCTGCTTAGCTATTATTTCTGCCAGTCTCATTTGCTTTGCCAAATAACATCATGTAGGTTCCCTTGTTTTGTGATACAAGCACAGCAACTCACATTTCAGGTGGCAGAACACGTCAGTTTAAAGCAATGAAATATACACACATTTTTCACAACCAATTTGATTTGCACAGCTCATGATGTTGCTTAAGAAAGGAGTGTATACTTTGCTTTCGGGAGATAGCACCTTTGGAGCACAAGGTCATGTTTGTATCAGGGAAGCATTCATATGGGACAGTGACGATGTACCAGCCTGCAAAAAACATTGCATGCACTGATAAAAGGTCTTGGTTTTGGTGTCACAAAAAGAAAGCCCAAGCTGGTGCAGCACATGCTAAGATTTGATAAAAATAAAGCTTCTCTTTTTTCCCATCAGTCTTAAGCATTTGTTATTTAGCTTGTTTTACTTAGGTTTTGTGGTCTTTTAGGGGATTTTGTGAAGAACCCTTTTCTGCTATTGAATTTGATTTTGCCATTTGTATCTGTGCACTGCAGAGAATAAATATTTTTTAATCCAGATGCATATATTTGATTGTGCAGAGGGTCCCAGTTGATTATATTTTCCTCTATTTTTATTTAAACTTTTTTTGATGTGTCAGTTTGAATACTTTGATGGATAAAGCAAGTTATCTTAATTATGTAATAAGTGTCTTATTTCTATACAATATGTTTGAATAAGAAGGAAACAAAGATTGTCTTGAAGACACCAATTTCTTTCATGTGGAAAAGGTGTTTACATGGCATGCCATGAAGGTATCATAGAACTATTTTCCCCTTGCAGTTCTGGTGCCTGCAGCTTACCTGGGCACTCTTGGACACAAGGCAGAACTTTTCAAGCAATCGAGACTTGGCACCACAACTTTGGCATGGACACCATGGGGGTTGTGACATTTCATATTTTCAGCACCTTCACTAAACTTTTTTGAAAGTTCAAAAAGGAATTATATACCTGAAACTAGCAATTTGGATTCATTCTGTTCTTTTTACGTAAGCTAAGGGCATTAATCATAAAAGTGTTATGATCCACTGACCCATAGTCCAGCACCCCCTGTCTTGGAAATATTCAGAATTTTGCTGAAATTTGCTTCAGCTCTTTCACTGTAGAAGGAAAGGAAGAATTTGCCTATAGGGATGTTTCTTCCTCATGGGCTTCCGAATAAATTTTATTAGTACATACTATAAATACAGTCAGCCCTCTCCACTTCGAGCCTCCTGGATAGCGACTTCACCTCTTTACGGCATGATTGGTACGCGATTGGGGAGGTCCATTTTGCAACTGCACATACGCAAACTGACATGCATGAATATTCAAAGTACACAGTCATGAATGTGCAAATTGTCTCTGCCCCACAAGTCACTGGTGCACCGATCTGCTGGCTCACACTGGCCTGAATTCGCTGGTCCGAGTGCCCAAGTGCGGCTGCGCCTGCCCATGCTGGCAGCACCACACGAGAGGCCACTGACTGTGCCAGTGTTATTCCCATGGTGATGGGCTGGCCAGGCACAGCCAGCCGCTTGCTCTCTTGCTCGGGGGAGTGGGTGACGTGGTCAGCAGTGGGTCTGAGTGCGGTGTAAGCTGTGTTTAATCATGCACTCGTGGGGTGCTGGAGGCACGCGGTCCCGGAGGCGTGCAGTCCCGGTCCTGTACACCCCACCTCAGTGTGGTATTGAGCTAAAAAAAACAACTTCAAATTTCTGCTTGCTAAAAAAACAACAAAACAAACTGTCTGCTATAGAAATAACAATAATTTGTGGAAAAGATGAGATTACAAAACAGCAAATCCCTGCTGTGTTCCCTCCTGACTTTTTGCCACCACTCCATGCTGAAATCAGCAGAGAGGCACCGGCACACGCTGTCTCGGTTTGCGTCCCATGTTACCATGTGGTCTAGCTCCCAGCCAGCTTAAAAGCCAGACACATTCCAACTTAATTGCCTATTTTGTCACCTTTTCTACAAAGCTTTTGTTTTCACAATAGACATTAGGAGACATTTTGTTTTGTCTGTTTCCTTGGGTTTTTTGAAAGCAGGAGTTTGAAGTTCACATAGTTTTTAAGCTCAATTGCTGGGAAAAGTTTGTTCACTTTAGGCTTGACTGTACCTAAATACATAAGTTTAGTTCTGGAGTCATACATGGGTTTAAACACTGCAAGTCTGGCCCCTGCAGGGTACATCCCAGANCCGGAGGCGTGCAGTCCCGGTCCTGTACACCCCACCTCAGTGTGGTATTGAGCTAAAAAAAACAACTTCAAATTTCTGCTTGCTAAAAAAACAACAAAACAAACTGTCTGCTATAGAAATAACAATAATTTGTGGAAAAGATGAGATTACAAAACAGCAAATCCCTGCTGTGTTCCCTCCTGACTTTTTGCCACCACTCCATGCTGAAATCAGCAGAGAGGCACCGGCACACGCTGTCTCGGTTTGCGTCCCATGTTACCATGTGGTCTAGCTCCCAGCCAGCTTAAAAGCCAGACACATTCCAACTTAATTGCCTATTTTGTCACCTTTTCTACAAAGCTTTTGTTTTCACAATAGACATTAGGAGACATTTTGTTTTGTCTGTTTCCTTGGGTTTTTTGAAAGCAGGAGTTTGAAGTTCACATAGTTTTTAAGCTCAATTGCTGGGAAAAGTTTGTTCACTTTAGGCTTGACTGTACCTAAATACATAAGTTTAGTTCTGGAGTCATACATGGGTTTAAACACTGCAAGTCTGGCCCCTGCAGGGTACATCCCAGAGTCTGCAAAATTCCTGGAGAATGCATGATGAGGTTTGAGGCAGATTTGGGGCTGAGACAAAGAAAAAACAAAATAAACCACCCCTCCCCTTCACCAGGTTCGGAAAAAAACACGAAAAGTGTGAAAAGTATAAACTATTTACTTTAGTAAACAGACAAGACACAACAGTATTAAACAACAAAACCTGAGATATCCCACGAGTCTGGTGACGTAAAGAGTCCTGTGATGTGGAAAGTCCTGAATGCGAAGAGCCCTGTCGGTCTCAATGAGATTCCACAAGGCAGTCCCAGAAGAAACTCCTCAGGTGCACAGAGAGCAGCTAGAGCTCAGAGTCCTGATGCAGGCACTCCAGGGGAAAGCAAGAGATGATGACGAAGAACTCCCGGGGGCAGGGGAAGGGAACTGCAGGCCCTCTTCCCCTCTTCTAGTGGCTGGAGTGCAGCAAGAAAGATGTCCAAGGAAAAAAAGCAAAAAAGGAAAAAGGAAAAGGAAAAAAAACCCAAGAAAATAAAACCAAGAAAAAAATATGGGGCTCTCCCAAAAGCTGGAGAAAAACCCACTAGAGCAGCCCCTCTCCGGCCCCACACAACCACAGCTGCCGGAGAGCTCCAACCAGCTCCCTGCCTCTGCCGCTGCTGTGTGAGCTACCCCAAAAAATTGGTTTTTTCCTTCAAACTGCCTTTTGAATTTTTTTTCTTATCTTCTGGACAGAGAGAGAAAATGACCGTGGTGTTCCTAAGGACCAGTATCCACAAGCCAAAACACAAAGATATGGAATATATACACACCAACCTAGGACAATGCAGCATGCCCTCAGCACCTCTCCTCAGCACCAGGACACTGCTCTGCCAGTGCACCATCGGCAGTGTTACCATGGTGACAAGGCAGCCACTGGGCCTCTGCTCTCACATGTTTAAGTGCCAGCAGAGCTATGCATGGCCAGGCCCAGCTGCCACTGTGCCATACTAGGCTTCTCCTGCAGAAGGGGACACACTGGGGGGAGCTCAGAAGCACATACAGCCCTGCAGTGCCTCCTTCACCCACTGCAGCTGCCACAGCAATGGCGTCCAAAGTCCAGGACTCACTGTGGAAGCAACATGTGCTCAGGAACCCCTTCATCATGATTTCTGGGGACTCCCCAGGTGTGCACGGGGCAGATGAGATCCCCTTCACTTCACTGGCCACTCACACCACACAAGGAATGGCCCATAGCCGTGCTGGAGCTGTGAGAGCGGGGTGACATGGGGCAAATTTGCATATTAATGAGCTGCCACTCTACACTGATGGAGGGCTGCGCAGTGGGGGCAACAAGACTCGCGGTACCGTGGTATTGAAGGACTGATTGTAATTGGTAGTTAAAATGGACCTGAAAACCCCCACTGTAATTTTGGCTTCTCCTGAATGAGCACAGCAAAAAGGAGGAGAAAATTCAGGTATAATTATTCATGCTTCAGATCAGTATCTTGTGTTATAAATAAGAGAAGCACAGAGGTTTGACTCTGTTTTGAATGGGGACTATCATCACTGAATGACACTAAAAATATACAAGATGAATACATTATTGAAGATGAAAAGATTTTTTTTATTATCTCATACTAATCTTATTTGTGATCAGCTTATAGATTGGAGGGGAAGAAGGAATGGAACAGAAGACACTATTATGATAACAAGGTCAGTTCAATTACAAAAATATTTTTCTAAATTATCGCAGAGACAGAGTTGACACTCTTAGTGAAATATGTAGGTGTCTTAGCCTGGGAGAAAGGAAGAGAAATAGTTAAAGAGAATAGAAGGAGATTGAATACACGGACAAAAAAGCGTATAAAAACTAGGTAGAAAAGCAAATCCAAAACTGTTGCTTTATACATTAACTAAAACTTTCAGCCTAGTTTTGTACTAGCCTTCTAAACACGGTGAAGAATTAAATTCTTTCTGAAGCAGATTTGCACTAAGGGAAGTCTAGATTCTCAAGAATATGGGCTAGATGGCCAAAGGATTTTTGTCTTTAGATTTAGTAATGTTCTCACAAAAATATATTTTTGCTAAAATATCCTAAATATATATTAAGTTGTAATCTAGTAATAATAGAAAACAACTATCTACACACCTCTTCTTTACAGAGAAGGTTGATCTATGGGTTCTTTTATTCTATTTTATGGTTATTGCAAAAAACTATCCAGAAACTTCAAAGAAGGAAAGATTCATTTCACCATCCTGGAATCCTTTGCTATTTTTTTCCCAACAAATTGAGTTGTAAGTCATTTTCAGGTGGTTTCTCTGATAAGCTTAGGCAAGTGTAATTTCATGCAGTGCAATTCAGACTTACATTCCCACTGTGAAAGAGAGCTCATCAGTCTGTCTTCTGGACAGAAAGGCAAACCCCTTCAGAATTACTTAGTGTCAGTTGTATTTTCTTTGCAATGCCACGTAACTCTTCCCTGGGAATGGAATATAACTTGTTCTTGCTTCCATTTTTGGACAAGATCAATCAATGCAATTTTTACAAAATGTTACATGTAAGCATTTAGAGAACTACATAGTTATGAATAGTGGCATATTAATATCATAGTGGAGTAAATGCTCCTTCTTTTTTTTGGATTGGCATGGATAACAGACAGATTCAGTATTCATAATAGGGCTTTTCAGGTTAGTTTTCCAGTCAGAACACCACTTAATGCGAAATATGATGATGGTGGTGGTATGATGAACAGAACTCATTAAATTGATTCTTTGTCTCACATTGGCCACCAAAGAGCCATCAGATGGTATGAACTGAAGCCAGGATACTGCAGTGTTCTCCGCATGGAGAAAATGCTTTGCCGGACTGGGACTGTAATATAGCTATTATTACAGAATCACAGAATATGCCAAGTTGGAAGGAACCCACAAGGATCATCAAGTCCAACCCTTAGCCCTGCACATCCCCAAGAGTCACACGCTTTGCCTGAGAGTGTTGTCCAAATACTTCTTGAGATATGTCACATTTGGTGTTGTGTCAACTTCCCTGGGGAGCCTGTTCCAGTGTCCAACCACCCTCTGGGTGAAGAACCTTTTTCTAATATGCAACCTAAGCCTCACCTGACACAACTTCAGGCCTTTCCCTGGCCACAACAGAGAAGAGATCAGTACCTGCCACTCGTCTTCCAGAATTACAGAATTACAGAATATTCTGAGTTGGAAGGGACCCACAAGGATCATCGAGTCCAACTCTTAACACTGTCGCCCTGGTGGGAATTGAACCCAGGTCTCCCACACGCCAGGTGGGGACACTTACCACTGTACTAAAGTGGATTTGCCTGCCCCTCATGAGGAAGTTGTAACTGCAGTGAGGTCTCCTGGCAGTCTCCTCTTCTTCAGGATAAAGAGACCAACTGACCTCAGCCGCTCCTCATACAGCTTTACTAGTTTGACTTCTGATTGGAAAATGAATCAGGGATGCTTCTGGGAAAATTTTGTTTGATTCTTGTAAATGAAATAAGAATTAGGAAAAAATCTGTTGATCACTTGATTTGTCTTTTAAATGGGCAATGTTTAGGGATTTTTGTCAAGCTATTACTCCTATTTTGTTATTGACTAAGACAAACAGGTCTTTTATAACTCTTAAAAAGGTAAAGATTGAGTTAATTCCATGTTATTTTCACATTGTTGCCTTATTTTTAATTATGAAAATCCTAGTTTCATTTAATTACTTCATCTTTTATTGTATAATCTTCACTTTGAGGGGAAGGATAATAAAACCATGGAATCTCAGGGTAGAAGACGAGAATAAGAAATGGTGGCAGAGACATTTCATTTTGTTTCAATATTGTTTAGATTATTATGTGATGTGTATAAAGTGACATATATATATATTTGAAAATTAGCTGCTTTTCAGCTTAAAACCTTGTAAAGATACAGGGGAAAAAAATTTGTGATTATGGATCAGCCATCCTAATACTGTCCTCAAACTATTAATAACATCACAGTGTGTGTGGAGTCAGTGATCATAGATATTTGCAGTATTGAAGTACCCTAGACCCGCACTTATCTACAATTCAGCTCATTGTGGATTCAAACGTGCTGTTTGTTTTTCAGAAAAAGTGGGTGTACAGCTCATTTATATGTAAATTATCTTATGAATATGTAAATAGACCCATCCTGTCACAGAGAGGCAGCAGGGAGAGCGCAGGCACCACCCTCATCTAGGGGTCCCCACAGCAGCAGAGAAAGACCGGACACCCAAATTAAAGACAGCAATCCCGAGACTCCCTGGCCAAGATTGGGCAGATATCATTCCCTTTGGTTCCTTAGCTGGCTCAGGACGCAGGGTGGTCCCAGGAAGGTACCAGTTCTCTGGAGCTGAGGGAGGCGGGGCAATGGGTGGGGATTAATTGCATATTCATTTCGCTATCTTCACGCTTCCTGGGCTTCACGGAGGGGTGCTGGACATGAAGGTGCCTGAAACTCAGGGGATCACTGTATAAAACAAAATTTTGGTTTATGAAAACTGCATTAATATAAGATAATTATATGTTTAAAAAATTGAATTCTTTGAAGTTAAGAAAGTTGATTAAGTGGTTTATTTGCATGAGGTATTGGCAGGAATGGAAAACCCTAAAAAGGACAGGAACAATCATGTAGCAAAAGTGAAGATACAAGGTAAATCCAGATGAAAGATGCTGGTAGGAGATACTTTGGCAATAGTATGGATTCAAAATATGAAGACTGCTATTTGCAATATTTTTGACATTTAGGCTTCATTTCTTTGTGCTCAGGAACATATTTTTTGTGCATTTGTTTTAGCTGTTTGAAAATAATTCTGAAAGTGTTTGTAGTTCAAGGCACACTCTCTTTGTTTAATTGATTTCTAGACTGTTTTCTGGTGGCTACGGGATCTACTGCCACCTTAAAACATAATGACCACTAATCTTCCTTTACCCCACCCCAAAACTGCCTTATGTGCATACAAGTTGTGTGAAAATTGCAGAAAAAGAGTAGTCAAAAGAGCATTCAGAAGTTTCATTTCTGCTGGACTTGAGGGCTTTTCAGAGGAGATCTCCTTGGTTTCAGGGATTGGGGTGGACTAGAGGGGTAGGGTTCTTTAATTTGGACACAAAAAGATGAAAAAGGTTCTAGATAAAAACAGCTAACTCTGTAACTCTACACCCACTGCAACCATGTTTCTTACCTCTACAACTACATGACAGCTTCACTTCTCTGAACGCTATTTTTTTTCTTGTTGCATTACCATGCTATTGTCATTGATCCCTTACCCCATATATATGCAATCACTTCTACTGCTTTATTTCTCTCATTTTTCAGGGACTTTTAATGAAATTTGTCACATTGTAAATGGTTATATCACTCTCAAAACCACTTTAACTCTGTGCATTATAGTACCCTTTTTTACATTACAGTTCATTGCACTCTAAAAGCATAAAATCTGTCACGGTGTGGAATCTGTTTAGGTTGCACATTGGACATTGTACACTTTTGGATAAAGCAACAGATAAGTATTTAGACTGTACTAGCCTTTCTCTAACTTTATGTGGTAATTCTATTGAATGTTTTCTCAGTTGTCTAGTATTTTTATGTGTCATTCTTTGTTTTGTTTTTCTCACACCTTTAAATGATACTGCTATTTCAAATTCTAGAAAACACTCAGTTTCTTTTTCAATGTATAAAAATTGCTTGCTTAGAAATATTGCCATTCTTTCTCTTGTTTGTTTGGGGCTTTTTGTTTTATTATAAGAGACTGATGGTCTCAACCCCATATTTGGATTTTTAACTGCCTGGATTTCAGAAGGGCTGAGCAGACAGTCTGTTCCAGGCAAGTTAATGGGATTTGTTAGATGCCTCATTGTTTTGATATTATTCAAAGACTCTACTTTATTCAGGTTCTTAGTTGTTTTCTGGGTTGTTTTTTAAACCTTGGCCCACATACCTACTTCAATTTTTCACATAAATTAAGAGTTGCAATTTTATGGATAGCTTGTAATTTATCATCTGTTTCTCTTAACGCCCACCTTGTGCTCGTAATTTACAAATGATAATCACAAAGCATAAAACTTGGCATAAAGTATAAAGGAAATCAAAGTGAAATTAAATAACACTTGAGGGAAACTGTTATCATGCCATAGAACTCAAAAAAATTGGGAGTGTTAAATGAGATGAACTAAATATATACAGTAGCATTCTCTAGACAAAGTGTAAAATTTGCAAATCTTTTTTCTCTTCTTTGAAATGTAAGTATATTTCCCTTCAACATAGAGATATGCCTTTTTATCTTCTTTATGATGTGCCATACGCATTGTCTAATGTAAATGAAAAATTGTACTATGTGGTTCAAAATTCCTTTTCCTTTCATGCATGATATCTTTGCTTCTGGAATCTAATGCAAATAAATCATTATGTGAACAAAAAACAATAGACACACACATCAAAAAGTAAGGGGCGGCTGGTGGAGGTTGTTAGAATATGCATGAGAAAAGGCATCTTCATGAGTTTAAGTAACCGCACTACTTTGTTCAATATTCAGGATCTATTCCCATTTGACTCAGCTTTAATTATTTACCTTTAGAGCTCTGTTTTAACAGTTTAGGTGTATTTCAAAATGGACCTGGCAGTCTGGCCCTTGAGGCCGGTTGTCTTCCTTCACAATTCTCATGGATTAGGATTTAATTTCTAGAAACCGTTTATTGCTTCTGGTGGTTTTCAGGACTTCATGTTATGCCTTTAACATGCAAGTGCTGCCATCAGGGTTGTAGTTATCTTTCAAAATATGTGTCTTCTTTCATTACAACTGCTTCTGTTCTGCAAATGATGTGTGTATAGTACAGTTGTTAGTCTAGTATTTCTAATCTCCAGAAGGTCTGGGTGGATCAGGTGTTTTCCTAATTCTTCTCTTAGGATTTGTCAATTATTTTTGCAACTTATTCTAGGTTAATCACCTCTGGATCAAGAAATATTACTGGATGTTAAAGGTCTGATTTCAGTCACATCCCTTTTATCTTCCAGTTTCAATGAAGACTGTTGCATCACCACTTTTGTGATAGTTTCTATGTATGTTCAAGCTCAAGCTTTCAGCAATAGTTTGGGCCAGTCCTAGAGAAACGGATGCCTCAAAACAGTAGTCTGTTGCCATCAAAGCAGAATGATGGCTATTCCACAGTGAGACCTCAATCAGGGCAAATTGCTCTGAGCACTGCTTTTTCTGTCTCTGGGATTGCCCTAAACACAAAATAAGTATTGGCTTGTATTAAGAACTAGCCTCATTTTTAATTTCAAGCATGAAAAATCCAGCCTTATTGCTAATCTTGTTTGAGCATGGCTGTCAAATTCATGCCATAAACCCAGAGCAAATCAGACACTGGTTGCTGTATATGAAGTGAGACAGCTGTACATTTGGGGTCTTTCAGTGTCTGGCAGGGTTTGCGCTAGATTTTCTGTCTTGGATTGCAACTTTTTTAAATCTGCTGCTTTGATGGGTTAGTCTGTTTATACACCTACTGCATTTTCTTCAGAGGAAAACTTCTCATTAAGTAGATTCCAGGCATTGTAACTGCATGTTAGCTTGCAGGAGAGCTCTAGCTGTCTTAAGGTAATGCAGAGTTACATAAGCCCTGTGAAGAGGGCAGCACAACTACAGTGAATCCTCTCTGTATCGCGACTTCTTCTTCACAACCTCGCCCATTTGCGAAGCAATTTTTTCGCAGTCCACGAGCTCAGCTGCCTGACACACGCGCAGTTTGACTCTGCTCTGCCAAGGGGCAGTGTCGCAGTGCCTGTGGGGTGGGACTCACCCTGCACTGCAGGGAGGGGGTCGCAATGNGGGGGGAGTGGCATGAGGTTTGGGTTGCAAGTACACACAGTCACAGCAGTCGCTCAGAAACGGTTCCCTTTGCTCGCCTGTACTGAGACAGACTACGGGAAGGAGCAAAGAATTGTCCGCAGCACTCCAGAGTTCCGGGGGGTGGAGCAATGGGCGTGGCCTGCATGCATATTAACGACCTGCAGTTCTTTGTGAGTTTAATGTTTCACGATGCCTTTAGCCTGTCCCTTTCCTCACGATGGAGTGGGTTTAACTGTATCTCAGAACCTGATCTTCAGGCCACATGGAAAAAAGCATTGATGGAAAGAGAACTTTTGAGTCACTTGGAATGAAGCCTTCCCTAAATGTTGCCTGACAAAGGGGAGATTTACACTGTATTGTCTCCAGTGAGTAGTTCAGTTTTGAATCTGCAGAATTAGGATAAGGGAGATAAGAATATGAATTTGAAATTAGAGTTTGTGAAGCGTAAGTTACTTGGCTTAATTCCACAGAAATGCTTAAATGAAAAATAAAAGCATGTGAAAAAGAGAGTATTTAAACTTCTACATATGGCAATCAGAAAGTTCTTGTATGCAGGTGTGTTCCTTTAAAAATATTTTGCTAACGGCAAATATATAGTAGAAGAGTTATTATATGTTTAGGAAAGGTTATTTCACATGAAATCTTGTTTGTGAGCATAAATCTTTTCTTTAAAACAAAAGTGGAATATCATGTCGATTTCACAGTTTTTTCTATTGTAACTACCTTAATTTCCTTTTCATGGACTTAGTGTATATACCACAATAGGAAAATAGTCTCAGACACCTGTCAGTGCTGGAAGAAATGCACTTACAGGGCACTGTAATGAACATTCATAAGGAACTGGTGTAACACATTTTGTACTGGTGGCCTTTTCACAAGTTTGTTGCTTCTTGCTGAATAGCAGCCATTTGCTGCAAGATATGGCTGACTTCACAATGAGTTTTGCATGGCTTGATTCATTGTTGTGACTTTATTAATACAAAATCATGAACCTGAATTAACCAACCAATTTAGATAAGACCATCTGTTGTCTAATAAGATGTGACTGTAATTTGGATAGTCATTTTGTAATAGGTGTATTATGGAATGAAGGACAAGCAGATATTAGCTGGGTCTCATTAGCTTACAGGGGAAAAAAATTTAGTTAGTTTGCCAGTACAGAACATGCAATAATTTTTTCTTGAACTCTTATTGTGTGTTCAAGTAAACATCCCTGTCTGTATGTTCTCTATTATATAAAAATATCAAAAACAAAAAGAAAATGGGAGATAGTGCACCATTTGGAACACTCTTGTAGTCCCTTCTTACTGGCAATAAATCCATTTTGTTCTTACTTGATTCTTCTTGGAGGTACTGAATACCCTGACTGCTGCAGAGACGAAATGGCAAGCACTAGTTTATCAACATTACGGTATCACAGTATAGATAAGGCTGGAAAGGACCTTGAAGATCATCTAGTCCAACCTATAATCCAACTAATCTATCATCTACATCTAGATCATAACGCTCAACACCTCATCCAGCCTACCCTTAAACACCTCTAGGGTTGGCGAGTCAACAACCTCTATGGGCAGCCCATTCCAAATCCAGTGTCAATCTTACCTGGTTTTGCTTTGTTTAGTTGCCCTATCTGCACTATTACAAGAAGATAATGTCAGCTAAGCCCCGAGAGTGCTGGAAAATCATCTTTTTCTGTTTGGATGTTTGGCAATGAGAAAATGGACAAATCTCATGTAACGCTTAGTCATCAACTCAGACTCTCCCAAAAGCTTTCTCATGTTTTTATATGGATATTAGATAATACTCTAGAGTAGATTAAACTTTATTAGTCACTATCATGTTTTTATTGAACCTATAAAACTGAATTTTATAGAACCATTGTCTACTTAAGTAACAAGGATAAACCTTTTCTTGGGTCACACAAAACCAGGCATTAATCCATATGAAGGAAGATTAGAACAAATAACTGTTCATTTTTATGGCAGTGACTTTTCTAAAAAAGAAGAATGTTGTATATTTTGTATTGGTTTCTTTTTGAGCTGTTGCTTCCTCTTGTATCTGAGTAACTTTGAATACAGGACAGTAAACCAAACAATTAACAAGGAATAGAGTACTACTAATTAGAAGGTTGTATTAAAATACCAATCTGTGTGTTATGGTCAACATGTTGGAGGGAAGGAATGCCATCCAGATGAACCGTGACAGGCTTGAGAAGTGGGCCTTCTCAAGGCAGTTGAGTGGAGTGCAAGGCAGTTGCATGGAGTGCAAACTCCATGAAGTTCAATAAGGCCAAGTTAAAGGTCCTGCACCTGGGTTTGGGCACTGCCAAGCACAAATACAGGCTAGGTGAAGAATAGATTAAGAGCAGCCCTCTTGAGAAGGACTTGGAGTATTGGCAGATGAGAAGATCAACATGAGTAAGTAGTGTGTACCAATAGCCCAGAAAACCAAGCACATTCTGGGCTGCATCAAAAGAAGTGTGAAAAACAAACTAAGGGAGATGATTCTCCCCCTCTTCTTTGCTTCTGTGAGACCCTTGAAGTATCTGGAGTACTGCATTCAGCTCTGGGACAGGAAAGACATAGACCTGCTCAAGTGAGTCCAGATGAGGGCCACAAAGATGGTCAGAGGGCTGGAGCACCATCCCTACGAGAACAGGATGAGAGAGTCTAGGTTATTCACTCGAGGAGAAAAGACTCCGGGAAAACTTAGGGCACCCTTCTAGTACCAAAAGGGGACCTGCAGAAAAGCTGGAGAGTGACTTTTTCCAAGGGCCTGTGACAGCAAAAGGGGTATTGGCTTTAAACTGAAAGTGGGTAAATTTAGATTATATCTGAGGAATACAGTGAATCCCCGCTGCATCACAACATCTCCATTACGACCCTGCCCATTTGCGAGGGGAATTTCTCACAGTTTTGCTTCCACCGTTTACGAGTCTAGCCAGCTGACACATGCGCAGTGCCTCTGCTCTGTTGAGGGGCGGTGCCGCCATGTCTGTGGGGCAGGACTCACCCCGTCCTGTGGGGAGGGGGCTCGCAATTGTGGTACCGTGCCCCCGTCCTTGAACGGGGAAGCTGCCCCACGAAAGTGAGGCAAGCGAGGTCAGGCAAGTCCTGTGTGCTGGGAGGGGGCATCTGTCTCTGCCCTCTGGGACCGTACAGGCAGCGCTGCCTCTCCCAGGAAGTGTGGATATTAAAGGGAAGGAAACTCCGATTCTAACCCGATCCGCCCCCCTGGGAACACCCCTTCCCCACTGTGGAGGAATGGCGAGCATACATGGTGGTGTGTCCCTCGCCCTGGCCCGTGCCCAGCCGTGCCGGTGCAGGCTGCCAGCGCCGGGCTGCGCTGTGGGGCTGGGGTGCCCGGGCGTGTGCACCGACGGAGGGGGAGGGGGAAGCGGCATGGGGGTTTGCGCTGTGAGCACACAGTCACGGCGGCCTGGAGAGGCCCACAGATTCTCGGGGTTACGGGGTTCTCCTGAGTCAGAGGGGGCTCAGAAACAGTTCCCTTTGCTTCCCCATACTCAGAGAGCCCGAGGGGAGAAGCAGAAAGTTGTCCGCAGCACTCCAGAGTGCCAGGGGATGGAGCAATGAGCATGGCCTGCATGCATATTAACAACCCGCACTTCTTTGCGAGTTTAGCATTTCGCGATGCTCGTGGCCTGTCCCGTTTCTCGCGAACGACAGGATTTAACTGTAACTTCTTTACTGTGAGACTGGTGAAACACTGTAACAGTTTGCCCAGAAAAGTTGTGGATGTCCCATCCCTGGAATGATTCAATGCCAGGCTGGATGGGGCTTTGATTAACCTGGTCTAACAGAAGGTGTCCCTGTCTGTGGCAGCAGTGTTGGAACTAAATGATCTTTAGGTCCCTCTAAACCTGAAACATTGAAGAAAACTTGTGAAAGTACCATAAAATAGCAAACAATACCAAGCTCTTTAACCTCCCTTTCTCTCTCGTCTGCTGGTACCGTCTTCACAGTCAGAATGCTGAGCTTCAGGGACCAATGCTAAGTCTGTGTCTTAGTTTAGAATGAGATTCTGGTGTTATCCATCTTCTTTCCAATCAATTTCAATGAAATAATTTCTTTCCTGAAAGCAAAGTGATGAAAGAAGGAAAAAAACTATTTATTAACTATAACACACAAAATTATAACTCAAAAACCTGCTCCAGAGAGCTGAGGAACAACAAAGAATAAACCAGAAGGGTTGTTAATTGTCCAAATGTCCAACAATGGAGACTCACTCGGCCTCTTCCCTCCCAGATCAGAGGGGGTGGGGGGGAAAGGAGACACAGGAAACAAGCTCTCAGCCAAATGTGGAGCCTTCCAAGCAGATGGTTGTGATTTTTTACAGTTCGAATATTTCTATGGAAAGAGTACAGTTCCTCTGATTCTCCAGGCAAAGACAAAAAAACCCCAAAGACTTGCACAGGTCGCCGTGCCACCCTCTGTTTCCTCTCCGCTGGGTCTCTGCAGCTCGATACCCTCCCTTGCCCCTGCCTCACCACCGCTTCCGGAATCCTCCACTACAGTGGAATACCGGAGTCCGCAGACAGCGCCACCCGCACACAGCAATATGGAATACGGAAATACACTAACCACACACATATTACAATGCCAACCTATGACAGTCTGAAAGCTAAGGCACCTTTTCAGTAAACAGCTGGCTGTCCCATTTCTTAGTCAAAGGCAGAAAACAATCTTGCTGAATGCAACCTGGCCAGGTCTGGCACCAGGATAAAGGTGGGGGCAGTAATGTGTAGTACAAGGTCCTCCATGGATATCAGTCTGAAAAGGCAGCAAGGGTACACTCTGCTCCAAAGGCCAGTGTGCTTTTAAGCCTCCAGGAAAGCAAAGAATCTGAAACTGATTCTTTTTATGAAAAGATCCAGTTATCGTATTGACTTTTTCTGAAAGAGAAGATAATGAGTTTTCTGTGCAACTTAATGAAGTACCATCAGAGAAGAAATTATGTAATATGAAATATTTAGACGAGATTGAAAGACCAGGTTTTGTGTTTCCAGAATGGTGATTCATTACAGTTTCACACTCTGAAGTGAAAACGATGTATCTCCATAAATCCTACTGTATCATCTGGACAGGAATTGCTTTATGTTTGCATTCATATGGTTTAAAAGCTGTAAAATAGTATCCACAAAATTTTCTGAAGCATTTCATTTTTTAGTAAATCTGTGAAGAGTTGTAAGGAGTGGGATGACTTTTGTATTTGCAGGAGCAGAAAGTCTCAACCAGGAAATATAATCCAGGCAAAATGAAAATGTATTGCAGGTGCTGATCACCCACTTGCAGATCATAAGATTCTTTGGGTATGAAAAAAAAAGTATATTTATATATATGTCACCAGCAGTGTCAACAAGCTTGAAAACAATATTGCAACTTGTGGGTCCCTTCCAACTCATAATTTTCTGTGATTCTGTGTGATTCTGTGAACATTTTAGTCATGTTCTATTTGGGGGTTTTGTATCTTTGTGTGTTGTTTTTTCCTAGCCCTTTTTTGTATTTATGACTAAAATCAAAATGCAGTATTTAATTCCAAGACTTAAAGAAAATTGTTTTTCAGCAATGGCACAGATAAGTTCAACATTTAAGAGTTCCATGTAATGGTTCTACGTGGAAGAAATTTTTGGGCAAGTATTGCTACATCTGTTACACCTTTTACAATGGAAGATCATGTCTTGTATATGTAAATTCTGCTGAATTTGATTAATCCTGTAAATCAG
The DNA here is from genome assembly GCA_013390025.1 of Pitta sordida. Lineage (NCBI taxonomy): Eukaryota > Metazoa > Chordata > Aves > Passeriformes > Pittidae > Pitta > Pitta sordida. The sequence continues at coordinate 32,930 of WEKX01025962.1, forward strand.
CCATTGAAGCCTTTGGAGAGAGGAAGAAAAAAAAAGCTTCTATTTAAGAGGCAAGGTTATAGCCAAGGTTAATTCAGGATGTCATGAAAGTGTGGCTGTGACAAGATTTAGTGACGATGTGAGGGCAAATTAATGCAAGATCAGTGGCCTGACTATTGATTCTTATCATGGGATCCTGCTGAAATGAAGTCGTTATTTAATTACACTTTTACTTACACTATAAATGGTTCCCAGAATAGACTATACTCGATTTTGATGTCTGCAGCTCAATATTCACTTTTCTTTCATGCCCATGAATGAGTAGGGCATAGGTATAAGCACTCCACAAATTTTTCATGTATTATACTTCACATGCTGTCATTTTCCCCTATGTTTATTTCTTTGATTCAGAATAGTCTGTGATATCAAATAATTCTGAGTACAGAAACCTCTGAAGATTTTGAGAACAAAATTTCTCTAGATTTCATTTTTAAAAATCAATGTTTGAATGGTTTTCCTGCTCTTCTTGAGTTGTTTAAAGTACTTTCATTCTCTGTCTCTTGAAGTAGACTGTAAAGTTACTGTTCATACTAAAATAAGTAACTTAATTGGGACCTAGAAGAAGCTTCTAGTACTTCATTGAGACTTAAGATACAACAGCAAGGGCTTTGCTATATAGAAATCTATAAGGGAAAGCTCAAATATCTAGAAAATGATACCACTACTCACTGAACAATCAAAATTGCATTTTTTTTCTTATTATATACTTGATTCTTTTTATTCTGAATCATATCTGCTTGGAAAATTTGTGATTAATAAAAAATTGTCATCAACTCAGCTTTAATTTCTCTTGTGGTCCAAGAACCAAAAATTAAGAAAAATAATTGCAGTGGTACTAGGTTTATGGTTGGACTTGGTGATCTTAGAGGTCTTCTCTAACCTAAGGATTTTATGAAAATGTGACTCCTTATCATTGTAATCTAACATCTGAAACACAGTATGTAAAAATAGGCAGAATCCATAATTTAAATGTGGGTTTATATTTGTCACTTTTAGAATATAGATATATCTAGTCCTGTGTTTGTATAATACACAGTGCAGTGAAAAAACAGCCTTGCTCACTAATTGTATTCAGGGGAAAATCCCAACTCAGTGGAATCAAGTTTCATAAAAAGTTACTGAGAGATTTAGAATCATAGAATATGCTAACTTGAAAGGGATCCACAAGGATCTTCGAGTTCAACCCCTGCATTCATACCACCCCAGGAACCACACCATTTGCTTTGAGAACATCATCCAAATGCTTCTTGAACTCAGGCAGACTTGGGGTTGTGACCACCATCCTGGGAAGCCTGCTCCAGTGCCCAACCACCCTTTGGGCAAAAACCCCTTTTCTTAATATCCAGCCTAGACTTCCCCTGGCACAACTTCAGGCCATTCCCTCAGGTTCTGTCAGTGGTCACCACAGAGAAGAGATCAGGGCCTGTCCCTCCTTCCTCTCACAAGGAGTGTCCTCTTCTCCATGCTGAACAGACAAAGTGACCTCAGCCACTCCTCGTACAGCTTCCCCTCAAAGCCCTTGACCATCTTTGTTGTCCTCCTTTGAATGCTCTCTAAGAGCTTAATATTCTTCTTATATTTTGTTGCCGCAAACTGCACACAGTATTCAAGATGAGGCCACACCAGTGCAGACCAGAGCAGGACAATCCCCTCCCTCGACCAGCTGGTGATGCTTTGCCTGATTGCCCTCAGGATGTGGTTGGCCCTCCTGGCTGCCTGGGCACTGCTGACTCATGTTCAATTTGCCATAGACCAAGACCCCTAGGTTCCTTTATCTGGCACTGCTTTCCAGCATCACATTTCCCAGTCTGTATGTACATCCAGGGTTGCCTCATTCGAGGTGCAGAATCTGGCACTTTCCCTTGTTGAGCTTTATTTAGGTTTCAATTAATCAAATAAGGATGGTAAAATTTTTGGTTTTGCTCATAGCAATGAGTAAAATCAATCTGCACATTTGTCACGGTCCACCCGGCTCGGCTGGATGCGTGATGGTTCATTTGCTGTGATCTCAAAGTGAAAAAGAAAATTTTGAGAGGGGAGTTCACCTTCAATCAAACAGTGAAACTTTATTATGTGCCTGTAAAGCAGCAGCGTGATAGATGAAAGGGAGAAAGGTGAAGTGAAAAGAGAGAGAGAAAGGACTATATAGCTACCACCAGACGACGAGTCATCGAGACATCCCTACAGATCGTAGTGGTTCTTGGTGGGGGGACCCCAAAGTTCAGTTGCTAAGAAGCTATCTTTATACCAGGTGTTCCACCTCGCCCCTCCTCTGTCCCATGGATTTTTGCCAATCTCTGCCTTTCTTTACCATGCATGTCCAAGGAGGAGTGTCCAAGGCATGGTCAGCTCCAGAGGTGAGTGACCTTTTGTCAGGAGGCGTGTTTTCGTGTTGCGATGAACAAATCCATCTTCCCGGACAGCGGTTATATGGTTCCTCGATTCCAGAGAACAGGCACAGCACGCTTCATTCCATCTGCCCAGTTATCAGAGAAGGGTACAGCATACTTTGTACCACACCATTCATTGTTCTGGGGTATCTGCACCTTGGTTTCCATAGGAACCACATTCCAGTCTTAGTCCAGGTAGCAGCACCTGTCAGCCACTACATCTCAGGCAGGTAGGCCACTGCAAACTCTTATCAAGATCTTAGCCTAAGTTTTTGGGGTACCTATATTGTCCAAGTCCCTGATGACAATGTGGAGACAATATTCCTCTTCTGAACAACTCTTACAACATTTTAATCTCATCTTTATTTTTTCCCATCATATTTCTGAAAACTTCATCTCCACAGCCTATTTTTTGTCTTGTATGGTTTATTTTATATTATTTTTAAATACAAGAAAATAAAACCTTATCATTCACAGAACAGAAAAGATAATACATGTTTTGAAACAAAAGTAGCCTCTGCAAGAGAGTATACTGTACTCTTAGTGAGATACCCAAGTCTTATTTAGCCCATGGTGTGGACTTTTCTGATTGAAATGTTATTCTTATTTTAAAACTTTTCCTATGAGAGAAAGAAAAAGTCAATTTATTAGATGAGTAAGTAATATAATAGCTTCCTGTTATAACTGTCTCTAGTTGTCACTTACTAATCAGGCCTTCAAAAAATAATAAAAAAATGCAGTGCATAAGGGGTTTGCCTGTTCATTCAGTAGCATGTGAGTAGGCATTAAATGATAATACAGCAAGATCATTATGTTAAAAAGCATAATATTAAAGAAATTTCTTTTCTCTCTTGCGTACCTATGTCCATAAGAGTGTTAAAATTTTCACATCTATTTTCAATTACTACAGAGGGAATATATACATCTAAATTGGAGCGATAATGTATAAAGTATTTCATTAATGCTTTTTCTCTGAATGAAGAAGTCCAGCAATAGTGAAATGCTTTCTGCTTCAGCTTGTCTTTCTGTGCCCTTGACAATTGTGAGTGAGAGAGAGGAGTAGGGAGAGGAGAGAGAGTCCAATTTCTCTTCCTTGGGATTTCAGTCTTGGCTCAGTGTGTTTTATCTTTTTTTATTTCAACTTTTTCTCAGTATAATAGGTGCCCAGCAGGTATTTTTGTTCGGTCTCTAGCAACAGCAATGTCACTGATTTCACCATTTTTAAGTGTGGTCACGCAGCCACTGATGATTGTGGTAGGTAGAAAAAGAAGTGGGAATAAGGGTTGTAAAGGGTTAACTATAGTAGGAACCCACTTTCATGGGTTCCTCTTGTACAAGTGAATATTTGTGCAGCATTATTTTGTACTTTGTTACTCCAATGTTAATTTCCACAGCTGTCTTTTGGTTTTATACACACAGACATAGCCAGTAGACAGAATAACAGGTTAAATTCTGGTGTTTTGACATACAGCAAAGGGCAGATCTGGGTCACCTAATATATCCTAATTTCTTTTTCCTAAAAACTGACATCACAGCTCCATTTCCTGTTCTCCTTGAAAGCCTAGCTGGTTTATGTACACATGGAGAAGCCCACTACACTGGGTTTCTCAAGACCCCTTCGATCTTTTCTCACTTGTAGTAAGCAACAGGAAAAGAGGAAATGATCTCCAGTTGTGGGTGGAGGGGGGGAAAAACGTTGTCACTGAAAGAGTTGTCAAGCACTGGAACAGGTTGCTCAGGGAAGTGATGAAATCACTGTCCCTGACAATATTTAAAAGATGCATGGATGAGTCACTCTAGAGATATGGTTTAGTGGTGTCTTGACAGTGTTGGTTTAATGGTTGAACTTGATGATCCCAACAGTGTTTTCCAACTTAAATGATGTACTATGTTTCTATGAGTAGTTGCAACTAGAAACAAATTTTATCCTTACTAGACTAATTTAGAAAGAAAATTTAGCCTTTCAACTGATATTATTCTGGAAGACTTGCTAATACCGAAAATTTCTCATTAAAAGTATTATTTTCTAAGCTCTAAAAACTATTGAACTGTTTAATTTTTAATTTCACTTAAGGATGTAACAGTGTCCTTCAAATGAAACATTTGAAAAATCTCAGCTTATTTTATCTGATTATTTTTCTGTGGGCTGTCCATGGTATAGGTTTGTGGGAATGTGGATTGAAATGAAGAGGGGTGGCAGCAAAATGAGATGGGAAATAAGCAATGACCACAAAAAGGACTCCTTTTATACCTTGCTCTCTGCTAACTGGAAAACTGACTTTTGATGAGAGAGGAGAAAATGGATGTACCCTGTTGAAATTAACCTCAATAATTAGTTTTCATGTCATCTATCGAATGGCATTTTTCTGATATAGGCAATCAGAACAGAAGGTAATGCTTCTTGGGCCCGAATTACTTCCGCTGCAGAATTCAGTTACTGTTGGCTTTAATTGGCTCTTATGTCTGTGACAATCTACTGGGAAGCGTGCCACCAGCAGGGACAAGGGCAATCACAGGTACAAGCCTTCCCCCTATGCACCCTGTCTCAGACCTGGGATTTCAGGAGTCCTCTATGGAGAGCATAGCTGCAATGTCTGCATCAGCTCCGTGGAGTACATGGGCTCACTGGGATGGTTGGTAGTGTGGTCATAGATTGCAATACCAGAAGATCTGTGGAAACATGACAGATCCAGATTCCACTTAAAAGAGCAAAGCACACGGGGTGGTTTAATGCACAGATATGATATCTTGACATACAGTTACAATGTTACCACAGTAGCTGGAAGAACTGCACTTTTGGGTTCATACATGGAGTGAACAAAGGAAGTGATTACTCCTTCCTATGCCTTCCAAATACATTTAATACAGAATGTTTAAGCTGAGGATGTGTCAGATAATGAAGTGATAAGAAAAGGTCATGTACTTGATCTTGGTCAACAGCTGGGAAGCGTGTGTCTGGGGCAGGGGCTTCAATGCATACTGCAGAGCACTTCCAGCCCACTGAGGATGATATAGGATCAGCGTTTTCAAGGGCTGTTGACAGATCCAGGCAATGACACATAAGAGAATGACTTCTTCACTTGAGAAAGTGAGAGTTGTAAATCAATACAATTACAGTAGTTTGTAGTGATAATTGAAATTCCTGATTTTAAATTACTATGACAAAATGTCTGAGCAAAAGAAAATAATCTCAGGCTATATTCTTTACCTGCTTAATATCTTCTTTTAATTTTCATACTTATAGATCTGCTTTCAGATACTAGTCAGTCCAACACAAAATGTATTTTCTTGCTCAATTTTGAGTAAAGAAAAATACATCATTAGAATAACAGCTTACCTGCTGAGAATTTATAAGGAACAGAATATTAGGAAGAGCGTTTTCGTGTGGTTGTAGATTGTACTTCTGTTTTGAACATCAGCCTAAAATTCATTGTAGATTAAATAAAGTAATTTCACATGTGATCTATCTCAAAGTCAACAAAAAAGGAAAATCTGATTGTCAGATATGTTTTGATAGAGCAAGTTTAATCTGCTTCCTGCAAGTATGAACAAATAACTAGTTTAAACTCAACAAATTTTCTTTCATTAGGCACTTTCTTGTTTCAAACAAATGCTACAATGCCCTTACTTTCCATTAGAATTTTTTTCCTAAAATTACAGTACGTAAAGTATAATTTTTTAATACAAGGTATCATAGAGGCAATTTCCTGCTGTAGTTCATCAGTCTGCTATTGGGGAACAAGAAAATAGGTCTAATTTTACTTTATACATACAAGATTTCATGTTTTTTTACATTTATGTGGATTTGAGTATAAAGAACAAAGAAAGCTGAATCTTTTGCACAAGATTAGTTTGGTTTTATATGATCCAGTAAACCATTCTCTGGGAAATTAAATGCTTGACTTCATATCATGTAGTCATCCAGTGATAATACTTTGGAGCATGTTTTTCTATAGTGCACAACTCAGAGACAAAATGCTGTGAAGGAGCTTTGTTCTTACTGTAGAGACATTAATTCTCTTAACTATTCTTATTTTAATCACCTCACTATGTTTGTCTTAGGATGTCTTGGAAGTGGGACACACAGCCACTAGTGAGGAACCCTCTGTTGTTACATTTTGTGACTATAGGGAAGAAGTTATCAGGAAGGCATTAAAAGGAAAATAAAGGAAAATAAAATAATGCTTAGATGAGGAGATGAAGATTTACTTTCAACTAAGTAGTTCTAAAAACTGCAAGTGCAGTACTCAGCAGAAATGTGGGCACACATCCCATAAGCAGGTCACTTCAGCCCATGGACATCATCCCAAGCTACACTTGAGCATCTGTTAAATATTTTATATATGGTCCTTATGTTTACAAATAGCTCTGTGAAAACTTAACAAGAGCATTTGAAAGACCATAAAAGAGGAAATGTTAAAAAGGAGCTATAAGGTGATCTCATGTGACTTGGGCCCACATAATGTGGTAGGCATTTATGGATCTTATAAATAGATAGTGAACTATTTTTAAAACATCACTCTGCTTCTGTGCTACACTGAATGTATTACCAGCCATTGTAGTAGATTATTAAAGCCCAGCAATGTATCTAATTAGATCCTTGCTGGGACACCTTAAAGATCTGACATCCTTCTTCACTTTACAAATCAAGAAAATATTTAATTATGTTCCCTTTTGATCTCTGTACTTGACCATGATCCATAGAGAATTTGTTTTACTGCCCTATCTATTATGATCTGTCTTGTGCTTAATTCACGTAATGAAATTAAAAAGGAGCATAAGCAAAATATTCTGTTATATCCCGGATAACTAACATTTAACTAAGTAACTAATATTTAACTCCTTAACTAGTTGTACTAGGCCAAGGGTCATCAGAAAATAGTCAGTCTTTAAAGCTGGCTTTACATTCCTTGATGAAGTAATGACTAATGATTGACGGGAAACTCAATATGAGCCANTGTGACATGGTCTAGTTAGTGGGAGGTTTGGATGGATGGAGCGTGTTGCCCATGGTCCCACGCTTGGGGGCCTGATCCCTGGGTGGGCGTTCACTTGGGAGTTGGACTAGATGATCCTGTTAGTCCCTTCCAACTCAGAAGAACCTGTGAACCCGTGAACCTGTGACTGTAGTTTTGTAACCATACAGTCTCCGACATGGTGTGACCAGATTATTTCTAATAATTGGGTTGAACGTTTTGTCTCAAAACACCAGTCATTATTTCGACTTTTGATTTTCATGAAGAAGAACTAAAAATATGGGCAACTTTCTGTGGATATTCCTTAGTCTTTTTTTCCAAATAGCCCAGGACTAATAATGGCATGTGACCATTATCTGGATTTGCTTGAAAAATGTTCAATATAGGAATATGTATCATGAAGGTTACCAAGTAGGTGAAGCCATTAAACATAAAGTTACCAGCTTCATTATCTTTTATTTCTCTCACTAGTAGAATACCCTCCTTTTAGTACTAGTCTACCCAGTTCCTACTCTTTTTTCACTGCTGATATGCAGCCTACAAAATCCATCAATTATGTAAGAAGACAGCTGTAAGAAATCTACACATCCTTACTTGCTGTGTCTAGGACATGGCCATTGTCAAATAATTCAGATAGTGAGCACCTTACTAAACAGTGACCACCTTATTATAAACTTTAAACTGACTTTTGCATCATGACTCCATCCATCTTTCTTAAAGCAAGAAGGAGCTGAAACATGTTGGATCAATCTGTTGTCACTTGTCACCTCAAATTATTGCATAATTTATCATCAGCCAAGACTGCCAATATTATGTATGCATTTATTTCTTTCTCATCGGTGTGTTCTTGCTGACACTGCTCAAATAAGACATCCCATAGCCCTCTGCACCACTCTGCTTCATGCCCTTTTTAAGTCAGTGAAAGAATTCACACACATCAGTAGAGAGCAGGAGGTGCTTGTGAGTACTTGTGAGTGATCAGAACAGTTTTGCTGATCTCTCGATGTCTTGAGAGAACTGTTTTTCTTCTCAGGTAGTTTTTTAGTTAGCACTGTGAATCATAGATAGGCAATCAGCAAGACTGCTCTCAGGTGTCCAGTCTGTATTTCAAACTACCTGGGTGTTTTAGGTAGGACTAACTTTAACCATTCTTCACATCATCTTCTTATCCAGATACTGCTGCACAAAATGTCTGAATGCTTTATTTGATTGTTAACTTCTGCGATGACTTTTTTTTCTCGGAACTTTTCGTTCTGCTTATCTGGGGGTTTGATATCCAGAATATCAAGGACCATGCTTTCTATTTCTAATTTGTATCTGGGCAATGCTTAGCCTACTTCTCTACAACATACTTTTTCCCTCACAGGGAGCACAAAGCCACCTTTTTTTGTTTATGTGGAGCATAGTTTGGCATTTTTGTCCCTCACCATTCCTTCTGAATGCCTCTCTTAACCTGACTGTTCTAAAAGGCAACTGTACATCATGGCTCAGTAACATCCTCCTGCTTATCAAATTGATCAAACTAGGAGATTCTTCTTGTTTAACTTTAAACATATACATGAAGATATTTGCACATGGATTAGCAATTATAGCAATACAAGAGGGAGTAATAAGCACCTATTTTACAGATATGTGTTTGGGTTGAAGGGAATATGCTAGTCTTAAAGAATTTTCTTTTTGCTGCCCAAATTACTTGAGGTAGCCAGTTTAGGGGATATTTGGTTCCTGTTGCTAAGGTCATATTCTATTTTATGTTCTGTGTGCTAAATTGCACATGCTTTCCTCATAAACCAAGCCTCTCTTATCTGGTGGAGGTCATAGACATTTTCTCACGTGGTTGAAAGAAGTGAGCACATTCTCTTTTAAGTGAAATTTAGTTTAGGTTTTTTCTCTCAGATGAAAGCAGAGTAACTACTTTTTATTAAAAGAGTGTCTTAAAGTTTATGTTCCAGAAGAGATGGTGGGATTTTAAAGCCTAACAGCTGTGAGATTCCTTCCTTGCTTCTGTGTAATAGAAAAAGTCTCATCTGGGAGTGGATGGAAGAAGTTATTTCAGAGATTTTTCACCTTATCGTTGTCCTTGAAATTCTAGGAAAGTAACAGATGGAATTCATACCTCAAATTGTGTTTAATTAGGGATTACTTTAAAAACAGATGAGAATGATAAATATTTTTCCACCAAATTTGTACAGCAGATTTTTCAACTCAATAATATCTCATGGGATGTAAATCCCTGTATCTTGAAGTATTTTCTCAGCTTGAAGTATTTTAAGTCAAATAAATTTTTGTTTCCACAAAGTTTGTTTGAATTTATATCTCTGACAGGTAAAGTGGGATTTAAGAACATTTTAATATTTATATTTGAGTGTTCAAACACTTTGTTTTGTAAATAAACCCCATTTCTTTAGATGATCATTCAGAGGTGAAACAAGGGATTAAAAAATACCTTTACACAACAACAAAAATGAATGCCACTTTGCAAGTAATTTTCTAAATTCAGATTTTCCATATTCAGATCATCTGATAAGTCATTTTCGTAGTTTAATAAAAACAGGAGAAGCTGTTCTTTTCCCTGAAAATAGAGCTTCAGTCTCACTCAAGTAAGTGAGTGGTTTGTCCTTGTGGTTTTTTGCTCTTGACTTCTGTAGAGAAATAGTGAAATTCTACAATTCATCTCTCCAACAGTTTTAGTATATTATTTAATGTACAACTCCATGTTGTAATCTCTGAGAGAGTTTTAGTTATTATTTTCATATAGACAGTAACAGAATTACATGTTGTGATAATTTATGCAAATTATAGATGTGAGCGATGCTTATAGGCAGTATTGAAAAATTTGGTGCTTAACATTTAGGCTTTCATCTATTTAAATTCCTTAAAAAATTGCTTGAAATGTTTTGATTTTTTCATCTCTAAAGTGGAGGAGAAAAATTAGTCCACTTTCAAGAACTATACGCATACTGGAACACAACTGGCATGACCAAGTAAGTATGAAAAATGCCTCAAATTTTCACAGGTTTTTGAAACAAAGGCAGTTGCCATTTTTTTATTGTATTTCAAAGTCATGGATACTGGAAAAGAACATCTCAATTGGACAAGAACAGTGGCTAAAAGTTCCTCTTTTCTTGTCATGTTTCACAGTTTGTACCAAAGAACAAATGCGTAATTTCTTTGTTTACATTCTAAAACTTCTCTAGGGTTCCACTAAATTGTCCTACATTTTTTCTAATTTTTTCTAATATTTTAATGAACATATTGAACTATACATAATATATTTTCTAGAAAAATATTTTAATGGATAAGAGAATATTAAAATTAAAATTACTCTGTTTTATATTATGAAATTTTTGAGATATACTATTTCAGAATTGTAAGAATCTTGCAGTTACTTAACTGGCTGTAGGGGTTTTTTTTTGTTTTTTATATAATTTAAGCACAAAGTCAAAGGCACTGGTAAAAATCTGTACTACTCAAATCGAGTCTTCTAGCTTTCTGGGATGCTATGAATTGTTTAAGAGATAGCTATTTTTGTCTTTAGAAAGTTAGTATGAGACTAGACTTTTGGTTGATATAAGGAAATTGACCCTTCACTACATAAATTCCCAACTGAATATGGCTGATGCACTACTTCCATTTTTATATCAGATTGTGCTATAAAAGCAGTGAACTAAGGTCTTAGCATATAATGAGAAGTACTTCAATAAAGCATTAAAAATCTTATGAAGATTTCTGAGTAGTTCTAGTGTATTCTAATGGAACACATACAGACATAATTTCAGTTGAAATCTGCTGAAAAGAACTTAATACCTTGACTATTAAATGAAATCAGCAGTAACACAGTGTTCATGAAAACAGCCAAAATATGGACAAAGAGAAAAATTAATCATTTGGATCCAATGGTGAGCAAATATCCTTTAAAGAGAAGAAAGAGCGAAAGGAGCAAAATCATCATTACCAGATAAGCTTTACTCACTTTTCCCAGTATTAGAAACAAAAAAAACAACAAAAATCAATAGGAAGTAATGTAACATGTTGAAAAGATAATGTCAAAGCTATATGGCGAAAAGTACTAATTGAATGGGATTAAGTTTAGTCTTTGTATTGAAGCTAATTAAAGATGAAAGGAAAGAGGACCTGTAGCTTTCCGGACAGGTGATCCAAAGGTTTGTGGTAATCTTGTGTACTATATGAAGTGTGCCTCAAGATGCATCTCAGTCGGATCTTGGTTCCATCACTGTTAGGATGGGTGACCAAAAACAATTTTTCTGTTTCCTCAGTTCTATCACGCAGAAAGCAGAATAATTGCCAATTCTTAACCAAAGGTCTTACTTCTCTTCTAAAATCACAAGCATGAACCTCTAATCCTTATGCCTCATTTGATTTTAAATAAAATATTTGATAGAAATGCTAGAATTAAATGAGGAGAAGGGTTTTTGTACAGAAATTTCTAGAATTGTACCATGGAGTTGTCCACAGATACGTTAGCTTTTTGGTTGAAGAATGTGGGGAGACTTCTGAGAGTTAGTCAAGACATTTCAATGTATGCAATTTAAAACTGTAACCTGGCACATATATTTATTGTAAGCATTTTATTACATGAGGGTGGTGAAGGGTGTGGAGCGGAAACCTTACGAGGGGCAGCAGTGGTCACTTGGTATGTTCGGCCTAGAGAAGAGGAGAAAGGAGACCTCATTGCAGTCTACAGAATCCTCATGAGGGGGAGAGTGGGGATGAGTACCAATCTCTTCACTCTGATGAACACTTGAGAACTCAGGAGAACTTGAGGAAACAGCATAAAGCTGAGTCAGGGGAAGTTTAAGTCGGATATCAGGAAAAAGTTTTTCACCCTGAGGGTGGTTGCACACTAGAACAGGCTCCCCAGGGAAGTGGCTACAGCACTAAGCTTGTCGGAGTTCGAGAAGTCTTTGGTTCTTGGGGTATCCTGCAGAGACCCAGGAGTTGAACATGATGATCCTGATGATGAAAGTATTATCAGCATATTTGATGATTTTATGATTCTAGTCCTTTGTAAACTCTTGAGATAATTAGGCTATGAATAAAATTATGCTTGGGAAGCTTACTCATTTTTCTATAATTAAGAAGAAGATGGAATGTACAGAGATCCGAAAAATAATTTAAGGATGCCAGTGCCTCAGTTTCTTAGGCAGGGTACTATGCCTGCACAGAGCGCGTATCAGCTTGCTGAGTGGGAAGTTGGATGATTTAGTCCACACCCAAGTCTTAAAGACAGAGATTTCTTTCAAAAGTCACTCCAGTTATGGACCTTTTATATGAGATTGCTGGAATATGCCTCATCCTCATCTTGAACACTAATTGGGAAGGAAGTAGAAGTTTCTGGTTTTTATGCAGCAGCCTGGTTTTTAATGCATTCATAAAGCATATGAAATTTAAAATATAATCTCCTTCTCCTTCCCAACCATAGGTTGTTCTAGTGTTGAGGTATTTTTTTTAAAGAGTATCTACTTCCTTGGCTAACCGGATACAAATTGATTGTTTCCTCCCAGAAGTTTCCCCCACAAAGTCTTCATGCTAAGGAGTCACTCTGTGATTTCAAATGGGAAGAGTTCCTTTGGGTGTATAGGAAACATCTATGCCCCCTGATGTGGTCTGAGTTTTGATTCATTTTGACCATATTTGACAAATTTTGTTTTATTCCAAGAAATTACAGGATATGGACCTAAGCACGGATTTATTCTATGAGTCTAGGTACCTTTAATATCACTTTGGATGAATACCCATACTTTATTACCGGATTATATGCTGCCTTGGTAAGAAATTTCTTATAAATAAAAGGAGATAAACTGTTCGTCATGTGTTTTATCCTTCTAATGGTGACCAGTTCCTTAATCAGTCTGATTTTTTTTGTATCAGAAAAAAAGATTTATGTTCATATACCCGACAAAACCAAGGATTTTGATTATAAAAACAGATCAAATACATTACAAAGCAGTCTGCAAATATGGAGTTAAAAGAAAGTATGATTTCCTGGCTTTTACCCAAAGAAGCTCTCTCCTAAATTATTTGTATTTGCAAGTTCACCATTGCAAAAGCTGTCTTCTAGATGAAATAGTATTCCTTCTAGAATTTCTGAAGGGAGAAAGCAAGTGTTCAGTAATGAATTCTTTAAGAATATTGCTTGGGGTGGTTTTTGCATATATGCAAAAACATGCATTTAGGTAAATGTGAAGCTGTCAGAAAATGTTACAAAATGCAGTAATGTAAAATGTACTCCAGGTTGTTAGGCTCAATCAAAGCTCTGAAAGGCACTTTTCTGATGTGCTGTATTCCAGTTATGCTTACACTAAAATGAAGCTGTCACAGAATCACACACAGAATATTCTGAGTTGGAAGGATCATCAAGGATCATCAAGTCCAACTCTTAAACAGCACCACTGCCTCCCTGGCGGACATTGATCTCCGGTCTCCCACATGAGAGGCAGGGACACTGTCCCAGTCATTCACGGAGACAGCATGCTATAATTAATGACTCCTCTATAGCAGTTTCCCCAGTTGTGTCATTCAGTGTGATATGGCTGATTTGTATAATTTTTATAAGGCCTAGTTATTTCTAAACTTTGAAGTCTATGCAAATTTCTCTGCTGTGATTATCATAGAGCCAGTTGCAATGTATTATAAAGGACAAAAAAAATTATCAAGCCATGTCCATCCACAAATGTTAAAGAAAAAAACGTTGACATTTCTGAGCTGAGGAACAGCTCTCCTCAGCAAATGCAGGTTTTGAATACTTCTGAATGAAATTGATATCTACCTTTTGGCTGGTCCGCAGAAATGTATTTAGGTGTGAGAGACTGATTTTTTTTTTCTTAAGATGGAAATGAGTAATGGGTTTTGAAAATGCATTTCATAGCATTTGCCAGCAGCAAGAAGGTGGTTGAAAATCAAATTTCTGTGATAATCTCCAGATTTCATGAGTTCATAACTTTCTGAAATACACTCTAAGCTGAATATTTTTTATATTTGGGTTCTTACTAAGATTTCAGAATCTTAGAACATAATTTGATTATTTTTTGCATGAAAGATAATTCAGCTGCTGTTAAGAGAGGAAAAAGACCTGACTGTATTCTTTGAAAGTAAAGGTACAGAAAAAACAGCTGAAGCTGAGAACAGAAACTTCACTGTTCACTGAAGGCTAGGTTCAGAAAGGTGCTTAGCTGCTGTAACACAGCATTTAACTGCTAGCTTTCAGACTTCCAGAGTAGCTGTACTACTGTCAATAATTCTCTGAGCTACAGTTTGAGCACCTGATTGTACATCAGTACCACTACGTGACAGGTGAATGTAGAGCAAGATTGACAACAGGACACACACCACGCTCAGGTTACAGCTTAATTGTTAGCCCTCTTCCTGGATGTGTTTTGTTCCTCTCCATCTGTCTCTGACAGTGCCTCCAGAGCCCAACATGAAGATATGTCTTGTTTTGTTCCCCTCTGTTTATTCCAACACTAAGCCAAGTATAGTCTAAGCACTATCAAATCTGTCTCACTTCAAATCACACAACATTATATTTAGCTTCCTTTTACTTCCAGTGCTTGCACTACTGACTCCTAATATTCTGAACACTTTGTGGTGAAAAATAACCACATAAAACACTGTGTATTTTAGCCAGTCATGCACTAAGTGGGACCAAGAGGAGATGTAGTTCCTAATACTATGTGGTAGTGTGGGATGTGGCCAGTTTGGAGCAGCAGGTGGTAGCAGTAAGCAAAATGATTACAAGCCAGAAGAGACAACAATTGAGCTGTGTTTGTATTTTATGTCACCAGCACATCATATCCTGAAATCAAGGTGTGCAACATCCAGCTTGATCAGCAAGGATATGTTTGTGTTTGTCTTTGTGTTTGTCTGAGGATGATGTTACTGCTACTTCTGATAAAATCTCTGTCTGCTTTTTTTTTTGATTCATCACTTGGTCTCTTCCCTTAAAACCTATATTACTTCTCTCCTAACAGAAGCAGGGCACCTTTCTTTCTTTCTTGTCAAATGCTGGTTATGATGCCACTATTTTGTATGGGGAATATTAAAACATTCAATGATATTACAATAATGTTAATAGATTAATATATGTAAGATATGAGACACCTGGGTCTGCTCATTCTTTCTGAGTGGTTGGAATTTATCCTGGCTACTTCACAGTGGACTGTGTCTCGAAGTACTCTGGTCAAAGTAGGTTTTTAATGTGATAAGGATTCAAGATTCACCGGGCCTCTGTAAACAGATATTCTAGCTGGACTTTAGGGTCCTATCCTAGCAGACAGGGGATATGATCTGGATCCCTGGTAAGATAAGTTATGATAGCTAGTTTCCTCTCAGATTGCGCTTGTTATAAAATATGGTTCTCATAAATACTGATCATATTTTTATACAAATACAATATAATGAGAAGGAATATATAATATAAAGACAGGAACTGTCTTCTCTCTTCTATATATGCCTTTTAAAAATTAAATTGCTGGAAAGTTTTGTGTAAGATCAAGATCCTATAGGTATACGTGCTGTCAGCACAGGTACTAAAGTAGACTTGAAAAGGTGTGGATGGGAGAACATATGGATCCCAGCCGAACTTAGGGGTCAGCTAGGTGCTGATAAATTGACATTGGCAAGACTTCTGGAACTGGGTAGAAACATAATTTTAAGCATGAAAGAAATTTGCTGATGAAATTCTCAGGGCCTACAGATAAAAATATCTCTGGCTTCAAGCAGCAATTTCAATGTAAATTTGAATATTCCCTTGTTGACCATAAATACATGTTTTCTGCTTACTTTCTACTTTGCTGCTAGTCTCTTTGTAAAAATTGACCTTTTCTAGGTTTGGAGATACAAAGAGTTGGATAAGAAACTCTAGAAAGTAATTCTGATCAGTGGAAATAATAAAGTCTAGATTTCTTGAATTTGGATTGACTGCTGTTTAGTAAGGTGTAAGTTACCCCTGCTGTTTTTTCTAACCTTTGGGTCATTCATAGCATCATTCTTCGCAGTAGATTCTTTGATATCTGGGAAGAGCTGACCTCATGTTTCACCCTCTCCTCAATAAAGTAAATAATAGAGCCTCTCTCCTCTTCTTCTCTCAACTGTCTATTTCAGAAAAACATGTCACATCTTAATGTGCTGGCACCTGAAGTGCTCAGTCAGATTTGACTGAAATTTGTTAATGGCTCAAAAGCTATTGGAAAACGATGTATATATACCTTCATACACACTATCAGCATTGTGCTAGTAAGTGCATTTCCACAGGAAACTAAGGCAAAAATACCTCTGAGCATACGCAGAAGCATCTGCTACATCTCAGAACCATTTTCATGTAAAAATATCCTATATAGAGTTTGTTCTGCATAGTTCTCTAAAAATCAATGGTCTAATATCAAAAACTGAGAAACAAATTCCAGAGGAAAAGATGTGCATTTTTAATGCAATCCTGATAATACAAACCAGATCAGTAAGTTTAGCCTGTACCACTCTAGTGTGAAGTCAGGCTCATTCTTTCAGCACAAGTTATCATGATTATAGAAAAACAGCTTAATCCCTTCAAACTCATATTAGAAGAATTGCATTTATTCATAAAATGTACAGAATGAGTGAAAGACATGCCATTACTTTGCAATCTCTTGTCCAGCAATTTTGAAATCAATGAAGAAACTGCAGCCCTTTGTCATTTGTCTAGATTCTCACTCCATAATGAGAAACTTGTGCTCCACTGCACTGTGACAAGATGCTATTGTGAGCAGTACCTAATAGACACTTTTAATACAAGTTAGAATCTCTGGCCTGAGAAAATGCATTGTACTAGTACATAAAACTTTAAAATTCTGAGGTGGAGCAATTAAATATGGAAGTAAGAGAGTGAGGGAAATAAGGAACTTCACATGTTGTCAAATGCGATCAATTTGTTGATTTAAATTTAAATATGGATGTCTTCCAGAAGATGGGTTAATCCTACCCTTCAAGAGATAGAATAAAGAAACACAAGAAAAGGATCTATTTCTTTCCATTGAATACGGAAGGCGCATTGTTGGATGATCCCACCATTTTGATGACTAAAAATACGAGATAAGAGATCATTCTAAATAGTGAAGTCTTTTGCAAAAGCCGCTCCCCAACCTCCATGTTCCCTCTCCAGAAAGTCCATACCATTCTAGTCTAAACTGTAACCCCTATCCCTAAAAATTTGTATTTACACACTAATTACTTCTGTCAGCCATCTCCAGTGTAAATGACAGACTAAAAATCCTAAACTTACTGGGTATCTTTCCATTGTCTCTGTTGTCTGTCTAAAGTTCACCATGTGGCATGCTGAAAGGTAAATTGAAATGCATGAGACTATTGTCTATAATGCTTTTTCCCGGTGGAGATATTGGGAATATTAAAAAAGAAATAATATGCCACCAAAACCCCACCAAAACCTGTCTGATCTCTTTATGAAATTTTCTGAGAAGACAAAGGGTATTATTTTCTAAAAACAAAATTATCTGTCTTTGCCATGGTGCAGTTCTGATTAATGTTTTAGAAATTGTCAAGATTATCCTGGATTTACTGGGCTTTGATAAAGAGGAGATTTTAACCCAGTAACTGTATGACTGACAGTTCTAGCTTATACAGAAAGAGTGAGAGGTCTCCTCAATATCCTCCATGTTAGGATCAGTCAGTTACTACCTAACTGATTCCCTGCATGTTTTTCTTTTGCTTTCCAGTGGATTTTGTGCGGGAGGACTGGGGAGGTAAGCACTGCCTTCAGTGGGGGAGCGTTGATTTTTGCATTCCTGACAGTCACTGGTGTGCTAAATGAAGATAATTGGCAGGAATCGATTAGTCTCATAGGAGGGTGTTATTAAGAGTTGAGCTCTTCGGACAAATTGCCCCTTCTGCACTTAGTGCTTGAGAGGCATAATCTCAGCAATCCCGAAATCCACAGAACAGGAGATTGATTTCCTCCTTTTTCTTTTTCTTTCCCCGCCTTAAACTCTGCAGGTCACTCCCACCCCAGGGTGCATCCGGGCCTTAATGAAGATGTTGTACTGCCCTTACTGCAGAGGACTTCCCACTGTGAAACCTTGCAACAACTATTGCCTCAATGTAATGAAGGGCTGCCTAGCAAATCAGGCTGATTTGGATACTGAGTGGAATCTGTTCATAGGTAAGAAGAGTTTAAATATCGGTGGAAGGAAATGCTGGTAACAGCAAATACCTGATGAGTTCTGTGAGGTTAGAAGACACTGTTGGTCAATATTTAGAATGAAGCAACTGCAGATGCAGCTCACTTTCTAGTTGACCTTCTTGGCTTGCAGGAAGAAATAACTGCTTGCCCTGCCCTGAGCCAGTCATGTTTTGTATTTCATATTTCAAAAAGAATGATGTGGTGTTACAGCTTCTGAGCTGAATTATTGCATGCTGTGTGAAATATTGAGAATGATTTGGTAGAGGATTTGATAACAAGCTTAACATGGCAGAAATAGTACGTATTACAACTGAAAACTAGGCTTTTGCAAGCTGAAAAGATAATAACATTGTATAACATTCAGTCAACATAAATCACAACACATGCTGTTCATAATTCTGGTGGTATATAGGCCAAAAAAATTTAAAAGTTACATACGTGAGAAATTATTGATTCCTCATTCTTGCTTAAAATGCATTAATGTTTACTTTTTAGTGTACGAAATAGAAAGTACCGAACACACAATCAAACATTAATGTGGAGCATAGAATAAGTATTTAATTAAAATTGCTACCACAATCCTATTCACATAATTCTTCACTACAGCAAACTAAGAAGAAAACAATCAAAAAATCTTCCTTAAACAGCATGTAAGTTTTCTTATAAGAAAAAAAAACAAAACAAAACAAAACAAAAACAAAACCTCCAAACCTAACAACACAGAAACAACTCCTAGAAGAGTAACATATGACAAGAAATAAGAGGTTGAGGTTGCTTTTGGTGA
Organism: Pitta sordida; assembly: GCA_013390025.1. NCBI lineage: Eukaryota > Metazoa > Chordata > Aves > Passeriformes > Pittidae > Pitta > Pitta sordida. Next base: position 52,310 of record WEKX01025962.1, read on the forward strand.
TAGGACTGGATGACAGGACAGGATGAGGAATTAGACAAGGCCGATGATAATATAGAAAGAACAAAACCAGCTAGTGACACCAGTCATTAATGAACATCATGGTCTAGACTGGATTTCAAGATGATTAATGCAGTTGGCAAAAATGGGATAAAACTTTCTTTACTGGAGCTGAAGAAATTAAATGTTATTTTTCTGCTTTTGCAAAGATAAAACAAAATATTCTACTTAATTTAAAACCCCACTGACCAATGTAAGTTCAAAAATTTGACTCTAACTCATGGAATTTTTCTTTACTCAGTAGTGCAAGATGGATAAGGAAAAGAAAATAGATTGAAAACAACTCTTGAGTGTGCTATCAAAATAGCATGCAAACAACAATACTAAACAAACTATGCTCATGTACATGCTTTTCTGGTCCCTTGTACTGATTAAAGCAGTTGACTTCAGAAACAGTACTGTCTGGAGCGATACTCATGGGATTGCTGGTGTGCAAAAGAGAGTCCAATCATCATCAGAAAGCTAAGTAGGAGCTGATGGGAAAACAACGCTAACCTAATTAAAGACATTGCATAAACTACTTTCCCTTTGTCATTGATGAATAAATGAGCTGAAATGTCAGCAATTATTACCAAAGAAAATAATATAGGCTTTTAGGGGAAAAAAAAGAAAAACCCTAACAAAAACAAGGATCTGAACTAGAATAAACAACAGAGTTTTTATTTAGGCAAGCACCTGTTTAAATCAAAAGCTGGAAGGTAAGGTTTCAGGGCTTTAGAGAAGATTTCCTTTTCTGGTGTTTTAAAGTCAGTAAAAGTGCTGGGTAGGGTGAGGTGTGTCTTGGAAAGTGTGAAAATGCTTACAGATTCAGGCTTTCAGAGTTTTTGATACAAAGCCCTTGTCTTCATCGGTGTCTTCCAGGCTTTGATTGTTCTTGCTCTCAGAAATAAAAACCTTCATGAAACCTTATTCGTTATGTTAAAACAGTGCTAATTTATTAAATACTGTGTCAAGCAGGCTGCTCTGCAATTATCCCTGCAGGTCAGCCATGACAAGGCAGTATACAGTTCAAATACATCAAGTCATATTTCCTCTTTCTTTTAACTAGAAACTTCCCTTCTATAACTTTATGAAAAAGAGAATAGAGGAGAGACAGAAATTTTCATGTGTTTGGAAAAGGTATTCTGTTTTATCCCATTTTTCAGGCTTCTGACAGCTTTGCTGAAGAAGAGGGTCCTTCCTTTATGAAAGATTGAAATGAGGCAAGTTGTGTCTGTCTCTGACAGCTGTCAGAGGCTTTCTAATAACACATACAATACCCTTAGTAGTAAACCCAACAAAACTTCTGCTCACTGAATTAAAATGAACAGCGGCACTTTACAGCGCCACTGAGCTATGAAAGATTTGAAATTATGCATGAACAGTTTTTATCCCTGTTCTGATACTAGGAACCAAGCACTAGGGAAAAAAAAAATAAAAAAAGATAATTTTGTGCCCTAACAGTCTCTGCATAGTCAGGAATCCCAAATGTTAGTGCGTATTCATACACAAGATAGTTTTGCTTAGCTCATAATCTGGGCATTGCCAGCTTCACTTAGTTCCTAGTCTGTGCATTGCAAGATCGTTTTGACAAAAGTTGGTACTAAGAGAAAACTGTCAGATATGTTTGTCAGTAACTAAATCCTATATTTCGGACTGCATGTCCTGATAGTGTTCCGTAGTTACTATAATGGTCCACCAACAGCCAAGCTCTGCATGTGAGGAGGAGCAGAGGAAAGTAAATGGGCTGTCTCACAATAGGATGTGTTGTGCGTTTCATCTAGTTTATAAATATAGAAATCAGGACTGAAATCACATATATATAGCACTGATAAATCTTGCCTCTACTTTCAAAGCTGGGGAGAGTGGGACAGCTTCACCTAAACATCTGGTGGTTTCCCAGATTTTATACACTGTGAAAATTGGTAAGAGTTAAAACAGTTGCAGCAGCAGCACGCTTTGTTTATTATGCATTTCCTGACAGAATCATGGAACTAACAAGGTTGGAAAAGACCATTGAGATCATCGAGTCCATCCTATTACCTTACACCATCTGACCTTAAGGTGTGTGTCCTTAATGTTTCCTTGTAGGCTCTTTGTATTTTGTTGCCTTCATTATTGCACAATAAGAGCACATCTTATTGTAGCCAATCCTCTGCAACTCAGAATTCTTCCTGAGAAAGGAAGACAGTATTTAATATCATAATTATAAAACTACGTATAATGAATAAATAGTCCTTCCAGGTATCTACATAAAATATTTAAGATGTATTTAAAAGTAAAGCTGCTACACTGATTTTGAAATTGTGTATTTTGGCAAAGCTCTCTTCTGATCTTTTCCTGTTAGTTTACCTATCATAATCTCCTTTGCACCAGTCTCAATCAAAGTGAGCAAATGCAAGATAAAATGAATGAGCGGAGGAACAGTGGGAACACTGAGGAAGGAGATTGCCTCAGGGAGGAACTGTCTGATTCTGTGGAAAGGGGAAAAGGGGATTTTCCCTGTCTCATGGCCCAACAGATATACATATTCAAAATTATGCTTCTCTCTATGGATCTATACCAATTAACAGCAGTAAGGATGAGGGATACCACTGTTCCTTCTGTCACAGAAACACAGAAGAGATGGATAAAACTATTCCCATTTACAAAAATTCAAACCTATATATCTTAGGGAATCACAGTCGATTTTAGCAATATCGTTACTTCTCTTTCTCTTGCTAATGTGTCTTTCAGTCCCTGTCCCTATTTTGAGATTCTTAGACTTTTCCTAATCTTAGCTTTCCTTACAATTGATTATTTATTTCCCATTAAGTGCTCTTTTTCTCAAGCAGGAATGTCAGTTGCAAAATGAGCCCACCTTTATTTGGACACCACACTTTCTCTTGGTGCCCAAATTCAGCTTCAGAATCAACACTGACTAAAAGATTCTTTCCAGACAAGAAAGTGCATCTCATTTGGGCAGCTGCCTAAATCACAGGTTCAGGATGGCAAAGTGGCCATAACCCATTTGTTTTTTAGGGATATCTTTCACAGTTAGCTTTCTAGTTCATTTTCTTCTGACTTGAGACGAAAACATAGGTGATACTAAATCTGAAAGTCTAGTAAGATTGTGAGCCAAATATGGTAATCCTAATATAAGTAATTCAGCACAACAGATGAGTAAAAATCCAGGTAGTTGTATTAATCATCTCAATTATTCTATCTGAGTTTTGGTTTTGTGGACAAGTGAAGTAATTCATAAATGCTTTGTTGCTGTAGTTAGTCACAAGCTGTGATGACTGCATAGTAGTGCAGTAATGCAATCAATAGAGGTTTGACACTGCATGGCTATTTATAACTGCAGAAATTACAAGTCCTTTTTTTTTCCTAAGAATTATTCAATGATAAATCAGGCTCACCTTGATCTTAACCCTCATGTATTAGTAGGTGGGAGATTGTGAAAAACACATCAGAAGTAGTGCAGTAACAGAGATGTGCAAATAACAATGTTTCTGATAGTTCAGGATTGCATCCCTGTCTGTGTACAGGAGACAAGGGGCTCATGCACTAGTTCACATCCACAGCCATGCTTCTGCTTAGACTGGAGAGCAAGTGACTTTCCTATCAGTGTATTCGAGATTTTACAAGCTCTGTATTGTAATAAGGGAGACCAGCATGTATTGTGTTCACACTGCAGTATTCAAGGTCTGCAAAGCTATCATCCAATACTGTCACCATCCTTCTAGGCTTCAGTCAGAGGAGAATATCACATCTGCAGGGCTTCAGCAAAAGCTTCTCCTGCCAGTGTTAAAGTTATTTCACTTACTGTCATTACAGTAGCTCTGCATTACTAATAAACTTTCTTCTTGTTGTCCTTTAAGAACCCCTTTTTTCTCCATCTATATGACTCAGACATTTACCTTGGGAGATCTCCTGAAGCAGATTATACCAGGCAATCTCACTTTTTAGTGATGAAAACATTCAGTCAGTTTTACTTAGTGCTTAAAAAGTTCTAAGGTCTCTGTGTTTTCTCTGTTCTGTGTGCAAGCACAAGGATAAACATTTTCCCTTCAATACTTCAAGGGACCTCCTAGATCTGACTTTTTGTAATACCTTAAGACTGTGGTCTTCATGACTCACTTTGGTTCATAGGAAAATCAGTCTAGAACTAATACAGTAATTCTATACAATTTTCTCGTGCTTGTGTACACAGCTACTGTAAATAAATACAACCATATATGTGTAGGAAATTACATGTTAGGTGCATGAAAATAGGGAACCTCTGAAGTATATTGAGATAATATTTAAAACAGATAGGAAAATTTTGTCCCTTCTTCCTCTGAAGTGTACAGCATAGAATCATCAAATGTTAAGGGTTCAAAAGGACCTTAAATATCATCTAGTCCAAATCACCCCTGCCATGTGTAGGAACACATTTCACTAGTCCAGGTTGCTCAAAGCCTTGTCCAAACTTGCTTTGAACACTGCCAGTGTTGGAGCATCCCTAACCTACATGGGCACCGTGTTCCAGTATCTCACGATACTCAAAGCAAAGGTTTTCCTGATTTCCCCTCTTTCAATTTGTACCCCTTACTCCTTCTCCTATTGCTGCAGTTCCCTGTAGCCCCCCCTTAAGATACTGAAAAGTTGCTATGAGGTCTCCATACAACCTTCTCTTCTCCAGACTGAACAATTCCAGCTTTCTCATCCTGCCTTCATAGGGAAGGTTCACAGGTTACA
>WEKX01025963.1:5388-26665 GCA_013390025.1 Pitta sordida
TCAGCCTGGAGAAGAGGAGGCTCAGAGGTGACCTAATTGCTGTTTACAACTACCTGAAGGGAGGTTGTAGTCGGGTGGGTCTAAATCTCTTCTCTCAGGGTACCAGCACCAGAACAAGAGGACATGGCCTTAAGCCATGGGGAGGTTTCAACTGGATGTTTGGAAGAGCTTTTTCACAGAGAGAGTGATCTCTCATTGGAATGGTCTGCCCAGGGAGGTGGAGGAGTCACCACCCCTGGAGGCGTTTACGATGAGGATGAGGAACTCTGTGCATGAGAAACTCAGTGACATGGTTCTAGATAATGGGAGGTTCAAATGGACACAGCATGGTGCCCATGGCTCCAGGGTTGTGGGTTTGATACCTGTGTGGGCGTTCGCTTGGGAGTTGGACTAGATGATCCTTGTGGGTCCCTTCCAACTCAGAATATCCTGTGATCTTGTGATTAACTGTGTGGGCCCAGCTCCCTGTGTGTATCCATGTGTACCTTCATTTATTTAGTAATCATGTCCTTTGCTTGCAGCACAGCTGTTTGCTTTAAAAACAGAGGAAAATGTCCTCCTGCAGAGCCCCATCATACACCCCAGTCAGCAGCTTCGTTGGGGAGAACTGACAAATGGCCCTCTAGGAGGGAAAAAGAATTCTGAGCTTCAAGGTGGAATGGAAGAAGAGTAGGGTGAGAAAGACAGAATTAGAGGAGAAAGACAGGCAGAGTGAAGGGAACATGCAAGAAATGACAGGGAAGAAAGATATATGCAGAAAGCCCATGGGAGTTAGGTAGATGAATCTTAGTGGAATAGACCTCTATTTTAATACAGCCACAAAGAAATATGCTTCCCATGAAACCATTACAAATCCGTCATCTTCGGAGTTTATTCAAAAATTGTAACTCAGCTGTTGCAATTTGAATTGACTTGAATTTGGCAATCCCAGACATCAGTTCAAACTGAGAAGAGGACCTACAATGCTCCATTTTACAGCCTGAAATTGTACTTTCAAGGGTTTTAGATATTTTCTACACCACTAGAAAGTGACAGAAAGATTAGGTTTATTGTTAAAATGACATATCAGTTTGGGTATCTGTAGAGTCAGTAGAAAGATTCCCACCAGATTTAAAAGATCTTGTTAGAAATAAAAATTATGTTCCTTCAGCATTTTTACTTTAAAAACGACTACAAAAATGAAATAGCAACAAAGCACAGACATTTAAGACAAGAACATTTAACTCCTTTGATGTTGGTGTATCACTTAACAGCCAGTCATGCTGTTACCCAACTCATTCCTCACTTCATTCATTTATAACCATGCATTTTTCCATTCTTTTTAAAAAGTGTATTATTCTAAGGGGATTATATCTCCAACACAAGGCACATAAAGTTAGTATTCCACATATAACTGTGCACTGTTACACTTTTAAACTGTTAAAAACATGCAATTGTGAGTCTGGATCCTGAAAAATGTAGGCAGACAAAACTGCCATTTAAATTAATAGAGTCAATGGGAGTACAGCCAGCACATCAGACCTTATGAAATTAATATTCTGCACTAGCTAGTCTGTGAGTTTATGTTATAGGATGTGTCAGGTAGTGTGAAATGCAACATACCAAATTCAGCCTCATGCACAACCCTACAGCAGCAACATTCTGTTTATTTAGATGAAAACGTTACTACTAAACAAGCACTGGAACCAGTGAAACCTGGCTGTTAAGAATTTGTGTCCTAATGCTGATGTCTTTAAAAGACAGTGTTCCCCACACACTCTTTGCCTCTCTGAAGCCACCTCCTTTCACCTGCTTGCTTTGGAAAACCACTGTCTTGCAGACTGAGCTAAGTCAACCCAAAAATTCTCAAGTTACTGGGAGCTGACAACTGTCTATACAGAGGCTATGTGATCATACAAGTCTTGTTTCTTTAGGATGTCAGGCTAAAGATAGAGCCATTTGCATTAATTACTCAGAAAAATTTTCAGCTCTGAACTACAGTGGGAATTGTACTCCCAGTCACACAGAGACAAATTTAGCTCTAGAGGCTGAATGAGACTGAGCTTTTCCCTGATCCCCCTCCCTTATGTGGATTTCAAAACCACTTCTTTCACCCTGTCCTCACACAGTTGTTTCTGCTTAACTTGAACCAGTCGCATTTCTTGTTAACTTGGAAATAAATACAGTAACCCCCCGCATCTTCATGCTCCGTGGTTTCAATTAATTGCAGTTTATTTTTCAGAGAGCTGCGGGCCCGCATGTGTGCACAGACAGTGCTGTGAACTCAGCCAGCTCATGGATATGTAATGAGATCATGAATACGTAAATTTTTCACAGAGAGGGTGATCTCTCAGTGGAATGGGCTGCCCAAGGAGGTGGTGGAGTCACCGTCCCTAGAGGTCTTTAAGAAAAGGTTGGATGAAGTTCTTGGTGGCATGACCTAAATATTAGGGTAGTGTGTTATAGGTAGGATGATGTGTTGGTAGTAGGATGGCAACAGGTTAGGTAACAGGTTTGACTAGATTAGATTAGGTAACAGGTGATAGGTGGGACTTGATGATCTCTATGGTCTTTTCCAACCTTACTGATTCTGTGATTCTATGATTAGCCCTGCCTGGAAGCCACCACAGGCTAAGGAAGCACAGAAGAAAGCCACGAGCCATGCAGCCCGTCCACAGACCTGCAAAGGTGCCCTCCACAGTCCCCAAGCACCATATATTTCCATCATTTAAGGGGAAGGCGGATGGCTGGCATCACCATGCAGCTGCAACGGGAAGCGTTTCTGGGCACGGGGCAAAGGGATGGCGGGGGCGCAGGTTTAAACCACCTCGAGTTTATATGTGGAGGCTGGGCCAGCGCCCAGAAAGATTGCTTCCCAGGGAGTGCGGCAGGAGCTGGGGCTCCATTTCAGAAAGAGAGAACCCATTTCTGGGGATATGGAGGGGTTGGTGCCAGGGGGGAGCTCCCCCCTTTGGCTGTGGAGGCAGCAGGGGCCAGCAGTTCCCCCCCCCCCCGTTGTCCCCCGACCCAGGGCAGAAAATGGCTCACTTGCTGCCGCTGCCTGCAGTGCAGCAAAGTAAATGAAAAATGAAGCGGGTTCTGTAACATCGTGCTCCTTCTGCCATACACCAGGAATGGAGGGGCGAGAATGCTGAGCAGCAGTGTGGCACACATGGCGCAGCCACCCCCAACACCGTGGGGCAGTCAGGCAGTCACTGGGGGTCAGGGGGTATGCATCTATGTGTGTTTTACACATTCTGTTTTCCACAGCAGTAGAGCTGCCAGGAAAACCTGCAGCGTGGGTTTTAAGCTCCACTCCCCACTGTGATGCCACGTTACAGTCTACTTACATCACAGCCCAAGTGTCCCGAGGAGCCTGTCAGTGGCACAGATCACCGGAATGTCCCCACCCATCCCAGTGCCCTCCCTTTTCCCGACCTGACCCTGCTCCACTCCATTGCATTTCCAGGGGAAAATAAAACCCCGAAACAAAACAACTGTGTCACCCTGCAGGGCCCTGCGGGTGTGTGCCAAACCATGTGTCGCAGCACCCTCTGGATTTCAAAGCTTGGAAAAGGGGTGTTGTGGCAAAAACAAGGATTTTGCAGCCAGGACCAGTCAAAAGGCATTTCTATTGGTTTCCTCGAGTGGTGACTGGGTATATGCCACTGGCTGCAATCACTGAAGCCACCAAAGATCAGCTTCAAAAGGCGAGAGGGGAAGGTTAATCTTTTCCCTGGATGGTGCAGCCCATGTAAGGGCAGGAGGTACTGCCAGCACCCTCCTGGAGTCTGGATCCCCCGGGCGCGGGCGGAGCACGTCTGCGAGTTGGGAGTCCAGGGCAGGTGTGGCGGCAGATACATCTGCTCTTCTGCGGCAAATGCTGAAATTCTGCACACATGGGGGTTCCTAGTAGAGCCTCTGCTGCTTGGGAGAGGGAGGGAGCTGGGAAAGCTTGTTCCATTGCATTCCCAAGCAAAAAACCTCCAAACAAAACATCTGCCCCAAACAAAGCAGAGGCATGTGTGTCACAGCCTTGTTTGCATCACAGCTTTCTCCCAAGTGCTGGCTGGGTGCATCGCAGGCTGTTTGACAGAGGCAACTGTCCCAGCCTGCGCAGCTGTAGCTTCTGTCGCAGAGTGACAGGGTACCCATGCTGCCGTCATACCCAGCACCTATTCCCCCAGCCTCCATTAGGGTCCTGCTCTGGAGCATCATGGGATGGCGGCTCAGGGCGAGCTGTCCTGGGTTTGTCAGAGCAAAGCAGTGTAGTGCCTACATCATGTTTGAACATGAGACACACATCAGCAACCAGAAACCCTGATATGCCCCAGCATAGATACGGCAGGGAATGGACAGTGGCAGGAGGCTTCACATCCGCTCGACTCCACTGACAGGGCTGTTGCCAGCTTCAGGGCTTCTGGCAGCTCTGGCTGCTGCAGGCTTTCTGTACTCATAAAAGCAGCTCCAGATCAGAAGCCAGGATTCCACGGCTGTGACGTGGAAAAGGCATTTCCTCTGCTTAAATGAGGTGCAACAGGGCACACAGCCTCTAGCCTCCGAGGACCATCCTCTAGAGCTCATTAGAGGAGAGGGTGTGGCTACGGGCAGGGCCTAATTGAACATTCATGGGCTCAGTATGTTCATAGATTTCATGAGTCGTGCGTTCCTCTTGGACTCGGTCCCACATGAAAAGGGAGGGGGCTCACTGTAGAGTCCTCTCTACCAGCACTGGGGTGCCTGCTTGTCTTGACTTAAATAGACTAGACTGATTAGATGCCGAACTTCAGCCTAGAGAAGAAAGGGACATGTGAGAGATTGCATCCTTCCTCAGGGAACCCAGACAGCACATTGCCTATCACACCCTCACCATCAGCTTCGAAGAGGTGGTTTTGAAAGATAAGAAATATGGAACTACAGCATGTTGGGAAGACGTCATTATGTAAAAATTGCAGAACAAATGCTAGCAAGCAGACAAAATTTGTTATTTATTTACAAGGACTTTAGAATGGGAAAGGCACAGAGGGAGAAAATACCTTGGCTCTCCACACAGTGATTCGGCAAATATCCAGGCCAGCTTCTCTTGAAAACCTCAGCGTGCCAGTGCTTCTTGCAGGTACTACTTCAGTGTAGACAGCAAGATGTTTTCAGCAGCAGAATAACAGCTGCACAATATGAACAGCAACTGAACGGTTGAACAGCTCTTTTTACAGACTTTTTACACGGTGTGATAAAAACCTGATGTTCTTTTGTGCTTCACAAAGCCCCTACTTTGCTGAGTCCAAGTTCAAATCTCATGGGTTATTAGGAGAAGGGAGAAGGACAATGCATCAACATACGTGGTAGAAAAGAATGTGCTCTATTCTGCAAACCAAGCCTGGGCAGGAGCTGTGTTATGTCCTAAATACCAAGCCAGAAGCTGGTTTCATGTCGATTAAAAGGTACGTATTTTGCCATGCAAGGATCATGCACTTAGTTACAGCACAACTCAAGCCTGCTTTTCATGATGAAGTGTTAAATGAAGCATTTTCCCCACACTAGTTCTCTCCAGCAGGGACAAACACAGGAAATATCAAGCTCTCACCAATTGGTGGCCTTGTAGCTTATTTTTTAAAGATTGGGAAATGTGTGATTTTTTCTGGTTCTCATGTTTTTCCCCCAAAGAGTAAATCATAGAAAAATAACTGATAGGAGGGAAATTTCCTTAAGATTGTGCAGTTGAATCCTGTGTTAGCAGACAGTTAAGCCACTGCTAAGTAATACAGTACGTGCCCAGTGCATCGCGACCTCACCATTGCGACCCTGGCAATTTGCGATATAAATTTCCCACAGTCCGGTTTCAAGCATCTGCGAGGTTCGCTGGCTGGGGCATGTGCAGTGACTCTGCTTTGCTGAGGGGCAGTGCCGGCTCTCCCTTTGGAGCGCGACTGGGCCGGCCCCACGGGGAGGACGCGTGGTTTCTGTGGCTTGCCGGGGGCTATGGGATGCGGACGGCCAGTGTAGAAGTCAGAGCAGGGCCCTGTGCGGCGTGAGGCGCCAGGTGGGGACGAGTCCTCCACCTGCCTACACTTAATTAATCTAGGTCCCTGAGTGTCGCTCGCCCACCCGTGTGTGCGGAGCACCTGCAAGCTGCGAGCGGGCACTGCTTCTGTGCGTGCGACTGTTTTACTGTTTCCCTGGCTACGGGCAGGGAAGGGAAGTGCCCCAGGAAAAGTGGGGTTGGCCACGGCATGTCAGTGGGACATGCTCACTCTGCTGCTGCAGCCCGCCCATGGGGCCGGGACGCAGTGCCAGGATGCAGGGTGGGGACACGGGGCAGAGACACGGGGAGGGGGCACGGGGCAGGGACACGGAGCAGGGACACGGCTGGGATGAGCATAGGGGCCAGGGAAGGGGCGGGGGAGCAGCGGCGTTGGGTTTTCACTGCTGGCGGCAGATGCGGAAGCGACAGCGTGGCTGAAGAGAAGTCTAGGGATTCTCGGGGGGGGTCCCCCGAGGCAGACAGGGCGCAGAAATGCTTCTATTTCCTCCCGTGTGCTGCAAGAGCCCATGGGGAGGAGTCGAAGAGGCTCCCCAGCGCTCCTGATTGACTGGGGGTGGAGCAATGGGCGTGGCCTGCGTGCATATTAATGACCTGTATGTATTTGCGAGTTTGACATTTTGCAAGGCCCGCGGGCTGTCCCGTTCCTTGTGAAGGATGGGGTATTACTGTATAAACTACACTTGGAGGAAAGAGAAGGAGAAACAAAAGCATAAGGAGAGAAAAGCAGAGCAGAACCAGAGTGGTTCTTCAAACTGGAGAGTCAGTACCAAAATGAAATACGAGGTCTCAAAAATTAATTTTTTTTTGCTGGGGAAAGGAGTTCTTTAACATTCTCCTCTTAACATTCAAAGCCAATTTTTATTCAGGAGAGGGATGCCAGGCCAACATGCTGAATTAAGACTAAGTCCACCAGTATGTTAGTTTATCTTTGCTTCCACTTCACACTATCTCTTGAGAATACTGATGATTTTGCTGAGAGTCCCAGGATTGCACGAGACCTTTGTTTATATATTTGCAAACTGGTTTAATAATGTAGTACCTGCTTAACAAGGAAGTTATGAGCTTCCATTAATTCCTGTAATGTACTTCAAGTGAATCAAATAAAGGATAGCTGGTAAGAGTACAATAATATCATTATGACCTGGGGAATCCTCCCTTCTCCTGGTTGGCACAATTCTCCCTTTTCCCTGCTTAATTTTAATCTCTCTTAGCCCTTGGGATACAGATTATTGCTCTGTCTCGAAACTGAGGCCAAAATCCTCTTTCAAAATATATTTCTGCTAGCAAAGTTTTTAGTGTAAACTACAGAAATTCAAACATGCGATACTGACACTAACATAAAAATTTGTCCCCGCTGCAAAAGAGCTCTCTGAAAGATGACAAAGGTCAACAATTGTTTTTGTCGTGCCATAGAACATCCCTATGAACACCTGCACAGATTTGGAGGGGAGAGGCAAATGCAGGTTATAGTGAGGGAAAAAAAATGAGCAGTAAAGGAAAGCTTGAATTACATGCTAGCCTTGCAGAAGTAAACTACTAATTAACAGGAAGCAGTTTAAGTCGAAAAATTCTGAATTTGTTGGAAGTGAAACCAGACAATGTAGTCCTTCCATCAAGGTGTGTTTTGAGAACAGAAAGAACAACTGCAGAGAGTTTTCATTTGAAAGCCATGTTGTTCTGAGTGTTGCAATTGAAGTAATTGCAAAAAAGGAGATCGCCATGGACACAGGAAAGGGCTAATTATTACAGTCATACCTTGGTCACTCATGTCTTCATATTCCTAGCCGCAGTGACTTGCATAAAATTTCTCTGTGAATCCAATTCACTGATTTGCAGATGTAGTGTGTAGTTCCGCGGCATGGCACGGTCCTGTTTCGCTGCAGAGGCAGCATAGACTGTCCACCTGCCTGTTGCAGGACTGGGGAAAGTCTTATAATGTAACACACGGCATTATGGGGTCCCGTTCTGCATTGGCAGGAGCCCAGATTGCTAGCCTGGCCATGCCAGGACCCTGTGTGCACGTGTGTGCCTCTGTGTGTCTGTTTCCACAACAACAGTCAGTCAGGGAGGCGATGCTGATGTTAACTGTGGTGGAATGCAAGCTCTAATCCCTGTGCTGTTCTGAGCATCTGGTCACCTGCTGTTACGCATAGCCCCAGGTAAAGTGCTTAGGCACCACAGCTATGCAGTCATCTGTGGCATGCAATTGGCGACCTCCAGTTCCCAAGGACCAGAGCAGTTTAAGGGAGACAGCTCTGACCCTGAAGCCCCCACTACCTTAAAGGGGCCCCAGCGTGTTTCAGTGTTGCAAATTTGCTCTATTAATGGAAATAATTTGCCATATTAATGTTAGACCTGAATTAGCAGCTTTAGTGTTTTGCGGGACGCTTTCAAGACCCAAAATGCGCTAATCCGGAGGTATGACTATATACTATGAAAAGTGATATACAGTCAGCCCTCTTGCACTTNAGTGTGTAGTTCCGCGGCATGGCACGGTCCTGTTTCGCTGCAGAGGCAGCATAGACTGTCCACCTGCCTGTTGCAGGACTGGGGAAAGTCTTATAATGTAACACACGGCATTATGGGGTCCCGTTCTGCATTGGCAGGAGCCCAGATTGCTAGCCTGGCCATGCCAGGACCCTGTGTGCACGTGTGTGCCTCTGTGTGTCTGTTTCCACAACAACAGTCAGTCAGGGAGGCGATGCTGATGTTAACTGTGGTGGAATGCAAGCTCTAATCCCTGTGCTGTTCTGAGCATCTGGTCACCTGCTGTTACGCATAGCCCCAGGTAAAGTGCTTAGGCACCACAGCTATGCAGTCATCTGTGGCATGCAATTGGCGACCTCCAGTTCCCAAGGACCAGAGCAGTTTAAGGGAGACAGCTCTGACCCTGAAGCCCCCACTACCTTAAAGGGGCCCCAGCGTGTTTCAGTGTTGCAAATTTGCTCTATTAATGGAAATAATTTGCCATATTAATGTTAGACCTGAATTAGCAGCTTTAGTGTTTTGCGGGACGCTTTCAAGACCCAAAATGCGCTAATCCGGAGGTATGACTATATACTATGAAAAGTGATATACAGTCAGCCCTCTTGCACTTCGTGCCCCCCATATTGCAGCTTCACATCTTCGCGGCATGATTTTTCAGCGATTAAGGAGGGTCTTTTTCGCAACTGCGTGTGAGCGAGCTGGCACGCATGAATATTCAATCAGGCAGTCATGAATATGCAAATGAACCTGCACAGCTGTGGCGGCAGCCCCGCCACTTCACCCCGGTCCCGGGAGGGCAGCAGCACCGCTGCTTCCTCCTGGCTTCAGGACAGCTGTGGCAGTCACACTGCGACTTCCTCTCGGCCCTGGGACAGCAGTGGGGGCGGCCCTGTCGCTTTGCCCTGGCCCCGGGATGGCGGTGGCGGCAGCACTGCCGCTTTTCCTGGCCCCGGGACAGTGGCAGCCCTGCTGCTTTTCCCCCTGCCCCGGCACAGCCGCCATAGGAACCGATACACAGCAACACAGTGCCGAAACAGCTCCGGGGGGCCGCATGAGGGTGCGGAGCAAATTTGCATACTAATGAGTTGCCATTCAACACAGAAGTAGGTCTTCGTGGGACCCAAATAAGACCGCGGTACCGTGGTATAGAACTGTCTGTAATGAGAATGAGGAACTTACAACTAAAAACATAATTAGAAGTGATTCTCTACTAATAAAGTTATGTTTATCTTTCTACTAAAGAGTAACCTTGTTTCTAAATAATTGTTTTAGATGAAACTGTAACATAACCGTTTTTTTTTTTTTTGCTGGAATGGTATTCTGCCCTCTTTCTAGGGTTGTTTTCATGGGAATGTTGGAGAGATGTGTGTGTAGATTACAGATAGCACAGCTATTGTGCTAGGGTTAGAGTGAAGGTTAGATGTACTCCACCCTGGAAGTTGATAGGTCCCTCCTCTGGTTTTTGGTAAGGGCTGTTAGCATCTACAGGAACTTTCCAGATTAAGCTTCTACGACTGATTATCATGTGAAGAGACAATGACATTCCAACTACCAAAGCTAGTTCTGTGGGTTAAAAATCTACAAAATATTTTCAGAGACTAGGTTGATTTTATATTTTTTATAAGTTTTAAGTTTGTGTATATTATATTTCTTTATAAGTTTTAAGCTTTTGCATTTTAGGTTTCTTTATAAGTTTTTAATTGTATTTTTGTCTATCTTTTAAGGGACTGGGTTTATTTTATACACAGTCCGCCCTCTTGCATCTCTTGCCCCTCATATTGCGGCTTCAGATCTTAGCGGCATGATTTTTCAGCAATGAAGGAGACCCGTTTTTGCAACTGCGCATGCGCGACCTGGCACACATGAATAGTCAATTAGGCAGTCATGAATATGCAATATGCACAGCCACTGTGACAGCCCCGCCGCTTCCTCCCGGCCCAGGGACAGTGGCAGCGGTGGCACTGCTGCTTTCCACGGCCCTGACCCCAGGACGGTGGTGGCAGCACAGCCAGTTTTGCTGGCCCCGGTGCAGCGGCAGCCATGGTGGCGCCGCTCCTCCCCTGCTCCCCGCCCAGTGTGGCAGCAGCGGTGGGGCTGCTCCTCCCTCGTTCCCTCACCGGCATGGTGGCACTGCTAGTTTTCCCAGCCCCTGTGCGGCAGCGGTGGGGCCACTCCTCCACCGGTGCAGCGCAGCGGCAGGGCTGCTCCTCCCTCGTTCCCCTTCCCAGTGCAGCAGCACCGCCAGTTTTCCCAGACTCGCTCCCTCCTTGGCACGGCACGGTATCACCACCAGTTTTCCCAGCCCCACTCTCCCCCTAGCGTGGCACGGCAGTGGTGGGGTCATTCCCCCAGAGCCACCGCCGTGCAGTTATGAAAGATTTACACACTCTCAGGGGTCCGAGATGTTCCTGAGTGACTCTCAAAGACATACTCATCTACCCCGAGTATGGAGAGACCAGGCCTACTCACCCCGAGAGACATCGGGACAGTGGCCCGGGCAGCTCCCTGCACCCATGTCCCTGGTTGAGCTGAAAAGGGTTTTTTTCCAGCATGGGGTGACTGCAGGCACTGGGAAGTGCCAATACAAACACCGATACATGGCAACGCAGTGCCGAAACAGCACTGGGGCCCGAGAGGGTGTGGAGGAGACTTGCATATTAATGAGCTGCCACTCAACGCAGAAGGCAGGCTTCGCGGGGCCGGATTAAGCCCTTGCAGCCGTGATATAGGAGATTCGACTGTACAGTGCTTATTCGCGGCTTCAAAATAGTATTCACAGGCTTTTCCTGGCCGACATAAGTGCAGTACATGTGTATTTGTGCTTCCAGGTTCGCGGTATTCCATATTCATGGCTTTTTGCTGTGACTTGTGAATGTGTATTTGCTCTTTCCACAGTTTTCCTCGTGATTTGTGGTCGCATAGATGCATCTTTTGCTGCATTTTGCAATCACGGATTTGTGGTTTTCCTCGCGATTCGCAGCTCTGGGTTTGCGGTATTCATGGTTTTTCCACCCAGTTCGTGGTTTATCATCGTGATTTGCGGTCGCGTATTTGCGGATTCCTGTTTCTTTTTTGCTGCGAACCTAATTCATGAATTGGACGATTCGTGGGCCCTGTGGGAGGCCCATAATCTGTGAATATGGAGGTAAGACCGTATTTCTTCATACATTTTAAGCTTCTGTATTTTATATTTCTTTATGCATAATCTCTTTCATGCAAATATAATACCCTTGTGTCCTCTGTATTAAGAAGTGGTTACCTGAATGAAAGACATTTACAGAATGATAGTGGGCATGCGTGCAGGCATAACCAATCAAGAGTTGTGGAAGAACAACTCGGCTTCCTGAAAGATGACTCTGACCAACAGAACTCTACTCCACTTCCTAAGAAATGACTGCAACCAATCAAGATAGACTCCTTCCAGACACCAGAGGGTAAAAGTTGACTCAGCCACAACCAGGCTGAGCCCCTAGCATTAGATGCCAAGCTTCTGGAAGCATTAACCTTGCTTGACTGTCTCAGTTTTGTTAAATAAAATAATTATTTACTTACTAAATACATTGACACTCTCTCATTTTTAACAATACTGAAAAATATAATCCACCCACATAACTTCTGTCTTCCACTACTTAATATATTATTGTCATTACAGTTTCAAACACAATTGTCATTCTAGCACAACTGCTGCTGTCTTACATGCGGCTGTGCATCGAAGGACAGGAAAAGTTCTAAGTTCCGCAACCCATAAAGAAGATTGAAATACAGTCAACCCTCTCTACTTTGCGGCTCCTCATTTGCAAATTCTGCACTTGGCGAGGTCTGTTTCACAGGGCATTTGTGACTGCACTTGTGCAAACTGACAGTCATAAATATTCAAAGTAGACAGTCAGGAATATTCAAATTAACCCTTCACGTCATGCCGCATGGACCGCCAGCGCACTGTTCTGCCCATGCCGCACCCATCGTGCTCTGGCCATAGCATGGAGGCTGCGGTCATGCCTGCACTGTGCCCACCCCTCTCAGCTCAGCTCGGAGCAAGGAGGCTGCGGCAGATCAGCCAATGCCGCGCCTGCCCTGCACCTCCCCTACTCAGAGGCTGTGGCAGGTCCGCCCGCGCCGTGCCTATCCCATTCCACTCAGCTTGAAGCAAGGAGGCTGTAGCAGGTCCACCAGCACGGTGCCCGCCCTGCACCCGCCCTGCTCTGCTCAGCTCGGAGCAAGGACGCTGCGGCAAGTCTGCCGGCACCACACCTGCCCTGCACCTGCCCCGCTCGGAGGCTGCAGCAGGTTCGCCCACATTCGAAGCAAGGAGGCTGTGGCAGGTCTGCCAGCACCATTCAGAGCAAAGAGGCTGCGGTCTGCCTGCATCTGCCCGGGGATGATTTGCACAGTTATTAAAGATTTACACACTCTTGGGGCAGACATGGTGCCTGAGACTTTCTTGGGGTAGACGTGGTGTCCAGTCTCGGACACCACATCTACCCTGAGTATGATGAAACCAGGTCTATGCATAGACCCGGAGAGAAGCAGGGATAGTGGCTTGGGCATTGTCATCTTTCAGCTTCCCTGGTTGAGCGGAAAAAGGTATTTTCCTGGTGTGGGGTGACCATGGGCACTGGGAAGAGCTCACACAAACACTGACACACAGAGGAGCAGTGCTGAAACAGCGCTGGAGCACACCGGGGCTGAGGGGGACAGGGCAAGGAAGCAGGGAAAATTGAACGCTAATGAGCTGCCTACATACATGAACGGAGGGCTTCACAGAGGGGGGACCAGATCCACAGCACCACCAAAAAAGAGGGTTGACTGTATCTACATGGGAATTCTCCTGCGTAGAACTCTTGTTCACATGGGGATTTTGGTTTTTGCAACCCCCATTACAAAATTAGGGGCTCCCTTAGTTAAGTGGCTTATTTCACTCTTCCAGGTTTCATAAAATCCCGTCACAAAAAGAGCATTCAAAAATGCACAGCAGACACTGGTGGATTGCAGAAAGTGCTTCAGCAGGCTCAGAGACCCTGAGGACGACCTCAGCCCTCACTCACATTTGTTCACTGACATGGTGCTCCTTTTAGCAGAACAAAACAACACACTTCAAGCTCCAATTTACAAAAAAATATGCCACCTGCTAGTCCTAGCAAAGAATATTGTGCTGGCAGTAGTGAACACTATGCAGGAGCTCTCCGTGTTTAGATTTTGTCTGCAGGAAAATTATACATTAGGTTCCCACTGAAATACAAGAATTTTTGCTAACTGCCACCAGATTGACTCATATTAAACAATGGTATTGGCTTCAATGGTATAATCCCCAGCTTCCTCTGTTGTGAGAATGAAATGAGGTACAACATGTTTTTTACTAGAATTCAATGGACACCAGTGGACTCCACCGCTGTCATTAGAAACTGTACATTTTTAGCCTTTGTACTGTTTAATAACATAGCGTTTTGCTAAGCCAGCTTTGAGGGTATCTGACCCTGAAATAATAAAATAATATTTTTAATGCATATTGTTTACTGCCCTCATTCTCTCATTTGCTTGGTATTTTTCTCTTTGCCTAATGAACTGGAAAGCCTGGTTTACAAATCACTAAGAAGAATACATAAGTTCAAGTATGAAGAATTCTTTTTTCAAGAGTCACACACATAGCATTTCCCACATCAATGCTTAATTTCATTTTTTTTTCTAAACAGGTTTTGTACTTCATTGTTTTCTTTTTAAAAAGCTCAGTTGTCCAGTTACAAGGTTCTTTTCTCAAGACTTTCTCCACTGATGTTTGTTGACTCAGCTTGTGGTGAATAATCAACCTGTTAAAATAAGCTGACAAATCTGAGTTTCCATAAATCTCAGCATTGGGGCTAGAAACCTGTTCAGGCCTATACGGCGTTTTTAATTACATGAAGGTTATAAAGAGTTGCGCAGATGAAACAAGAGGAAGAGCATGCACCTTCACCTTTTGGAAAAATGTTCTTTCACAGGCAATAAAGGTGATGACAGGTTTGAAAGAGTACGAGCTGCAAAGTGCTCAACTTTAGAGTACCAGAGGTGTGTTTGTTGTTTTTTTTCCTGGCCAGACCCGAGCAACTGCATCTTAGATACATTCTTTGTTAATGTACTGAAATAGGCCCCATCATTAAGGATTCCAGCTGGACTGTTTCTAGATGCTCTACCATACTGAACCTGGGACATGAAAAGTCATCCGACTCGTCCAGCTTTTCTCATCCTCCATTTCTCTTTCCCTTTCAAGAATTTATTTACCATCTCTGCTTTCACCTTCGTTCAACACTCAAATCAACTGAAAAAACTGCAAGATTCATAAACACTAGAGTTAATACAAAAATTGCTTAAACTCCTACAGACTTTCCAAACCAGGAATCAGCTGTAAGACATACAATTGACGTCTGCACTAGTACTTCTTCTGAATTTCAGCTTTCAGAGGAGGAGAGAAAGCAGCCCTGATTCAGACGTGAGCAAGAAGAGATGGATCTGCACCAGAGGCAGTTCTGTCTGCCAGTTCAGAGGTTTGAGACCCAGAAAAGGAGTAATGAAGGGCACCCCTGCTGTTTCATCCCCGGATAAATCTACAGGTTCAGAAGAGTCTTGCAAGAACCTGGAACAAAATCATAATTATTGAGAGTTTTTCCACTGACCTCACAAGAGTAAGTACTCTCTCTTCACAGTATCACAGTATCACAGTATAGATAAGGCTGGAAAGGACCTTGAAGATCATCTAGTCCANAGAAGGATAACCTCTCTTGCTGTGACGTTCACACTCATACTGATGCCAAGTCTTTTTGTCAAGATGAAGAACAGGAAAGCACCCACTCTTTTAAGATGAAGATATGTTCATGGATATTTCTGCCAATTTTGCACATTAAGTTCATAACTAAACAAAAGCTTATAAAGAGATGAGTTTTGCAGCTAATCACGTTGACAGATCTACAGATGACCAGTTCCTCTGACACACATTCTCAAGCACATGACATAGCTAACACTATCTATTGCTGCAAGAATAGGCATCATCAAAAACTATTTAACTACCAAAACAGCTCAGCTAGTGATGATTCTGCTCATATTAGCAGGTTAGTTACTGGTCAAATGATTTTTAATCATACAGGAAAATGAACACAAGTCTTTTCCTTCAATATAACAAACTTTTGGATAAGTTAGTCATAGTTGCTTTTGTTGGGAAAAATTACGAACAAGCTACAACTCCAATTCCAGCTCGTATTCTCAACTCCATTCACATTTTCTTCATATTTGCATACATAATGCTCCATCTCTATGCCAGGCTCACTATTTTCAAAGAAAGTATATTTATTAATATACTATAGAAAATCAGCAAAAAATCTGCTTCTCAGGGATCTCGTAAACTCAGGAGATTCAAGTTTTCCTCAAAGGCTGATGGTACAATGCCTCAAAGAGCCTGAATATCAGACCAAAGTATTATCAGATACTAGAAGACAAGAGCAAACAATCAAGAGGTAAAGAGTTAGGAAGCATGCAAAAAAAACCAAACAAAAAAAGAATATGAAGGAGTAGGCACCACTGCAATCAAGATGTAGAGAGAAAGGCAGCTGTAATTGCAGAGAAAAAAGGAGAAGCCTTGAAATACGAATCCTTCAGAAGAAAGGATTTGGTTGAACTGCAGTAAAGAGTAGGAGCTTGTCAATACTGAGATACAAAGGCAAGTCATGACAATTGCAGAAAGATTTTAATTCAAAGGTAATTCTTGAAACATTTTAATCTTCCAAAGCATGCGAGTTAAGTTGTGGTAAAACCACTTCAGAGTAAGATCTCTCATACAGGGGTCAATGCACTTTTATTAAAATATAGTTGTAGATAATGAGCCTTACTTATCCATGTCTTGGAGAATAAGCACATGGTGACATACAGAAAAGGAGCTAGAAGATAAGACACTGAGAAAATAAAGAGACATGAAAAAATAAATTTGAAAAACTCTGGCTGGCAGAATGATGGTAACACTTTACCCTAACTAACCAGATCCTCATCCCTTGATAACCTGTAGTAATTTTCACCAAAAAATGTATGGGCATTGCTAATGCACATATGGCAAACGGTAAAGATTTATTCTGCAGGTTCAGCCAGAGATTACATCCTAGAAGGTTCTTGCAGATGTTGCGAAGACCACATACCCTGCTGTGACTAATTAGCTGGATATCCTGTGCATTACTACGGGAAATAATGAAAACAGAAATGGCATTTCAAGTAAGAGAACAGGATATTTCACCTCCTTTGCTCCTGTTATTTAAAAATTTAGCTGAGGCAGTAAGACTGCAGGACTTTAACATGTATTAGACTACTCCTTAACACATGAACCCACTTCCCACCCCAGTCCTGCCAGGGGCAGTTCGCAAGTACCACTGGTTCGTTTCCAGCTGTCCGTGTGACATCTGGACACACAAGTTGCGTACTTCTCTTGCTCTTTTCAGACAAAATGTCTGTAGATATTTTTTTACTCTAAACTGTAAGAGCTCAATGAACAAATAAAACAAAACCCCCCTCCTGTTAAGCAACTTGTTGAATTCTCTGATAAGGATAAAGCCAGTCATACCTGGAGTCTATGTTTACCCTGGTAGAAGACGGCTCCAGACCTGAAAGTGGAGAATTCAGTCCTGTGGAGTGCTGGTGTGATACTCCACAAGGCATGTAAAAGTGCTGAGGTCTACTGTAATTCACTCTCTGATTAAATCTGGCAGTTTAGTATGTCTTATGTGCAATGGGTAAAAAAAAAATTAAAAAAGAGTTCTAAAATTAAAGGGAGTTTGAAAAGAAAACAAAGCAAAGAATTATTTCCTTACCTCTTCTTGCTTCACAGTAGAGAACTGTTTCTGCTTTTGAACTGCAAAGTACAAACAGTACTTTTTTTGCCAGCTCATAGGGGTTTTTTTGTTTCAGACCCTTTCAGTGCTGTCATCTCAGCTCTGAGGGTAAACTGGACACAGATCTCTGCAGCTGAGCGGCAATGAGATGTTTCCAGAAAGGGAACTGTCTGATGTTGGCACAGAGCTTCTAGGTTGTGTCCTTATCTATTGCTTCCCAAAACAGCACTGTATGGGAAGTAAAGAAGCCAGAGAGGATGTGAACAATGTATCTCTGTGTCCTACCAATTTCCTGGAATAGTGTGGCCAGCAGCCCCAGGCTAAAACACCGTTTTCACACACGTCTTCCCCACATCTCCAAGCAAGGTTTCATAACCAAAAGGTGCTCTAAAGGGTCCTCATGCCATGTACAGGATTTCTGCAGGTTTCTGCCATTTCAGGGATCTTACAAGCTGTTATGGTTTAGGGGGTTTTCTGCTGCTCTGGCAGCGAGGGGGTTAACAGCTCAGTTCTTGCCTGGACTCTCTCCGTGCTACCATGGCCTTCAAGGTTATAGAGATAGAGGCGTCTCTGTGAATAACATACTTGGGAGAGAGAAAAAAAAGTTCAGTAGTAAGATGTAGTGTGCTGGCTCAGAACCTGCGTCAGGAGGCTGAGAGATCGAAGGCCCCCAGGTCCACAAGATAAGAGGTAGAGATGTTCTTCCAGGCATCCCACTGCTGTTTGTGAATTGGACCGACCATAGTGAAAACCTATGGACCAGAGAGAGAGAGAACCAGTACTGCAGAATCCATCTAAGCCACAACTGGAGATGGAGAGGTAAAAACTGGACGAACTGCTGATGCTTCTTTTTAGAGCCCGGAAACAGAAGGCTGGAGCTAGCTGAGAGCTCGNCCAGGGCCAAACCACGACACAAGCTATTACAGGGAATGGGAACTTTCTTCTATAGAATCTGTAGTCGAGGACTATAGCTCCCCCTTCTCCTTTCAAACCCTGAAAATTACAGTATTGTTAATTCAGCAGATCACAGGATATTCTAAGTTGGAAGGGNCTAAGGAAGGAGTTTCAAAGAGCTGAAAATTAACGATGTGAGAACTGGGTTGAATAATATCTTCTAACCACTGTGAATTCCAGTAGTAACTTAATTCCCATGAACAGACTTGATTTCAAAAGTGTTCATACACAATGGTCGGCTGCAAAAACATTTCCTACATGAGCTGAAGAAGTAAGTTTTTTCAATTACAAGTAGTTGTCAAATATTTGGTCTTCCTGTAAGGAACAGAAATACCATTTAGCAAAACTTTAACATGTTTACCCTACCTGGCAACTATATCCTGTTGTTGAAAACATGTGCAAAATCTTAGTACACCCCTAACATCCTAAGTCTATCTTATTAATTTATGGACTTCACCAGAAATATTTATGTTTAGAGTTGTTATGCTCCTTTTCACTACCTATTAGTTCATTTCCTGAAATACGTACTCCATAGGACCAGTAAGTATTACTTTGTATGACATTCATATATAAAGTAAAGCTACAGTGAGCCTACATCAAACAAGGGAATGAGTGTATTACAAGACTCCGAAAAGTAGAGTTTTTCTACTCTGGCAGAACCTTGTGCTGACAAAGCCATGGAGGTTCTGCACAAAATCAACAATTGACAACTGGTAAACCTCTCCACACTTAACCTTGATGATAATCTTCCTACATCTACACTCTACTGCCTACAAGTAGTGGGGTAAAAATACTCTTTGTGGGGCAAAAATGTTCCTCGTCAGTTTCCCCTTACATGAGCATCTAGCAGCTATGGACAGAGAGCTGTTGCAAATTCATTCATCAGACAGTGAACATACTTGCAAAGATTTACTTTACTCAGCTCTTTAGCAGGTTTTTTTAGTGGGGTCATTACTAGATCAGTTGGTGACTATGGAACTACCCTCAGTCTATTCAGGCAACCTTGACTTTTTCTATTTTTTGCCTCAGTCAGCCCTTACTCTGTAGCTTTGGTTCCTATTTTCAAACACAATAAAACTGACAATCAGATACAAGTCTCGAAAACTGTTGTTTGGAGGTTTTTCCTTTTTCAATGAAAAGAGTTCCCTGCAGTTGATACTACTTCTCCCCGTGATTACTGATAACACCCTTAATTTCTTGTATAAATTTCAAGAAGAAAACTGCAATGCCACTGCTCTTCATATTTGTGTTGTAAAAAGCTATTTCATAATTCAAGCTCTTCCCAATTTCCCTCTTGTACTTCCCTAGCAGTCCTGATTTTTTATTCTTAAGGTTTCCACTCAGAAGTGCAGGCTCCCTAAAAGACTCATAGAAGTTGATATAATTTTTCTTTTTTTCAATTTTTCAATCTTCTGCTTTGGTAACTACAGGATGGACTCTCACAGTTCCCTAGGATACGAATAAAGTTGTTTAAAACATGACTAAAACCCAATAACCAACTATTGAGAAAATCATCACTAAACAGACCTGGAGTCTGTAGGCATACTATTGGTTTCACACACTGTGTGCTCAAAGGGAATGTCTCCCTTTGTAGTCTAACATACCTGACAATGACTGAACAGCAACATCAAAGCTGAAGAACTTGGCAACACTATGTCTCTTTGCATTTCCAGAGGCTTCAGCAAAACAACATTCCTATGAATGTTGTGAAAGACTTTGTGATGTATTCCATCACAACTTGTCAGAGGCCCAAGCTAAGGAGTTCAAACCACTGATAGACATGAGCTTTCCAAGCACATATCACTTCTGCACACAGAGGTGTTCTGGCCCATGGGCAGAACACAGCGCAACTCAGCAGACCCCAGCAAAGGGCAGAGTGGGCTGGGATGGCAGCGCCAGATGTGTTGACTCGACCTGATCCAAATGGTCCATGGGGATTTTGCATCAAAAGAAGTTGTAGAATCCATTTAAAGAGAAGATCAGTGCTGCCTACTTGTAAGCAAAAAGTATAGGTCTGTGACCTGCTCATTTAAAGCATGCTGCACCTTACAGTGCCACTGACTGCACCAGGACTTCTTGAATATTCAGCAGTTCTGTGGCACTTCCCTCAAGCCTTCACAAATGCACATGAAGCTACAGCATAAGAGCAAATCCCTGGTGAAAATACATTAAACCCACTTCATTTGTAAGAGAGGAAAAATACGAAATTAATCTCCAGTATAACATTCTCTACAGTATTAACATCTGCTACTACGCAAAATAATAAAACCGGTAGCTCCTTCTTACTTCTGTTAAAATATAGAGCAACAATAGTGTACTTCCTCATGTCCCTATACAGAAAAGAGTATTATTTTTGTATTTCAAAGAAATTAATGAACATATTTAGTGGCCAGTACCAAGCCATGATCGCTGAAGGGATCAGAATGAAAATAACTGTATTCACAGTGCCTTCCCTGCCAGTGCAGCCCTCCCATGTACAGGCAGCAAATAGGTCTCAGATAATTAACTCACATTCCTTTTCTACACTATTGTACAAGGAAAAACTACTTAGACATATTTACATTTTACATTACAGAGTCTAGAACAGTTCTCATACATACTGAATATTAAGGAACTACATACCAAGACAAAAAAAAGATTACCCTATTCAGCATACATATAACCTTCAACACCTTTCACCTGAATACAAATTTTAGTGTCTACAAATTTTTATAATCTCAAAACAATCTACAGTTATACCTCCTCCATCGCGAGGAAAGGGACAGGTGACAGCCCTCGTGAAAGCCTANTGCTCAGAGTAACCGGACAGCGTGACTCCTGGGCCCGCCCCCCCCGTTGGACCGGGCCAACGCCGCCCCACGGGGAGCCCCGGCACCGCCCCTCAGTGTAGCAGTGGCACTGAGCATGCGCGAGTCGGAAAATTTCACAAATGGTGGAATCAAAACTGCGATAAATTCACATCGCAAATGCGCGA
>WEKX01025964.1:932-20066 GCA_013390025.1 Pitta sordida
TCCTGAAGCTTATTGTGGGAAACCGTGTCAAAGGCTTTTCTAAGGTCCAAATACACAACATCCACAGCCTTTTTGTCATCAACCAGTCGAGTCACTGGACCATAGAAAAAAAACTATCTCACCCTTTGCAAGGAAGGGGTCTCCCCAAGGTCTCAAAAAATGTCTAATTTGCAAACACGGGGGGGTCATTAATATGCATACAGGTCACACCCCACCCTCAGCCACTCCGGAGCACAGGGGGGCATCTTCTGCTCCTCTCCACAGGCTCTCACAGCACAGGGGAGCAAAGGGAAGCATTTCTGAGCCCTCTCTGCCTGGGGAGACTCCTGGAAAACCCCTTGGCTTGTCTTTGGCCAAGCTGCTGCTTCCACAGCTGTGGCCAGGCTGCTGCCACCATGCATGCCTGCACTTCTCCCTTGGGGAAAGTGTGTCCCTGGGCTCAGGTCAGGCCTCTTGGAGCCTGGGAAACCTTAACTTTGCAACACTGAGACACCAAGGGCCCCTTATGGTGGGGAGTGTTGTTGGAGTTTCTTTCCCTTTAACTGCAGCAGCTACAGTACATATATCTCTCAGTCCCGAGTGTGGGAGAGGCAGTGCTGTCCATATGACCCAGTAGATCAGTGCTCCCCCCTGATGCAGACACTCACTGCGTCACTGTCTTGCCGCCACCTCTGGTTGGGCCCTGCTGGCAACACAGACCCCGTGCCACTGCTTTCCACCCCCCTTTCCCAGTGCCCGTGCCTGTGCCACTTTCCTGGGGCACTTCCCTTCCCTGCCCATAGCCATGGAAACAGCAACACAGGCGTGGGACAGGGACTAGGGCATGATGCTGCAGGTCTATAAATGTCACAGTGAGAGGGGAGGCACTGCGCACCCTCCCCATGGGGCTGGGCCTGTCCTGTCCCACAGAGAGCGCCGATGCTGCCCCTCAGCGAAGCAGAGGCACTGCACATGTGTCAGCCAGGTTGCTTCATGAATCCCTGAGGCAAGTCTGCAAGAAAAATTTCTTGCTAATCAGCGAGGTCACAATGGAGCGACCGTAATGCAGCATCATAATGCAGCGAAGTATTACTGTATCTGAGAGTCCTACTCCAGCTTCCTCTCGACAACCTAGACTCTAAAGGCCACTTAAGAACACAAAAGGTTCACCTGCACTTTTTCAAAACTGTAGAAGCTACAAAACAAAACCAGAACTTGATGCAGAGCTACCTACAACTTAATAAGCATGTCTAAAAAACACACTCCTGCAAAGCAATTCACAAACAGAGTCCTCCTTTTAATGGCCTGCCAAAATCACTAGGTCCTTGCTCAACATCTGCAGCAAGAGCTGAATAGAATGAAAAATAATCACAAATGTGTATGGCAGGACATCCAGCCCAGGAAGGCTAAACTATGTTTTCAGTTGCACTGAAATCATATGAGAGCACAGGTAGGCAAACTGAAGTTGCTGAAGTCACAGCTCTATCTCTCCAGCTGCAACAAACTGTGTGTGCACAGTCTGTGTTTGTGTGTTTACAGGGAAACATTAATATGTATTCAAATGGGTATAATACAAATCCATAATACATTCCCTTGACACAAGCTTTACTGTTAGTTAACAGAAGAACATTCAAGTAAAATATTAACACTGTATGCATAGAATGGAAACAAATTAGGTCACATTATTGAATTACCTGGCAATTCGTTTACAAACAAAATATAACTGCAGGATTTATAAACACTAGTCAAATCCACAAAACCTCTACTACTTGGGGTCTTTCAAATAAAAATGAAATCATGCCTTTAAATTAAAAAAGAAACAAAGAAACCAAACTGTAGCACTTTCTTGGGCTCTGGCCAGGAAGAGAGTTCCACTGCCTGCAGTATGTTTTCACCACAAAGTAATAAATCGTGCCACGGATGAAGCTATAGTGTGAGCAGTAATTTCTAACTACAGCACTGGTAACGGGAACAGATTTTAACATGTTTCATGAAACTGTTAATTCTATTTCAAGATTCGAATTTTGTAACCAAACTCTCTTTCTTTTCCTCTCCTCCTTTTGTGGAGAAATCTTTTGAAAAAAAGAAAAAAATAAACCAACAAACAACCCAAACCCCTAAACCAACACAAGACTCTGGCAAGGGAGGTACCAGTGAACGTAAAGGGCAGAACACAGACGGTGCAAACTGCAAACATGATATTATGCTTTCCGCTTGTTTCCTTGCACGGCAGTGTTAGTCATGGCAATACATCCATCTTTTCTCCAGTTAAATTACTCCTAAACTCACATCATGTCTAACTGAAAAGAGAGATTTTGTTCTACAGGTAAGAGAAAAATTGGGCAACAACAATAGAAAGAATAAAGGACCCTGAGTGATAGGAACAAAAGGCACTTCAGGAGCAACACTACAGGTTGAGGGGACCGCTGTCTGAAGTGTACATGCAGAAACATACACAGCCTGAAAACACACAGGAGGAACAAGAGCTCTGCATCCAGTCACCACACAACATGCCTGGAATAACTGAGATGTGTCAGAAATGACCAAATTGTGATGGACAACAGATGCTCTTCTGGAAATGCAGGCAGGGAAGATGAAGGATGCTTTTATGCAAAAGACCAGTTTTGATAAATGGAGCTCTTTCAGGGGACAATAGCTGGGTTAGAGCTTGTGGGTCCACATCAGAACAGCTGCCAGGGAACTGAGGCATCATATCAGAAAAGGCTTTCTCACAGACCTCCTACATAGATGAAACATCCTAAATACAGTAATACCTTGCTGCATTGCAAATTCTCCATTGCAACTTCACTGATTTGTGAGAAATTTTGCTCGCAGACCTGCCTCAGTGATTCACGAAATTTCCTGGCCGACCCATGCACAGTGCCTCTGCCTCGCCAAGGGGCGGTGCCTGCACTCTTTGTGGGGTGGGACCGGCCCAGCCCCACAAGGAGGGTGTGCAGTGCCTCTCATACCCGTGGCACCCTGCCCCGGTCCCTGCCCGCTCCTGTGTGTCCCCATGCGTGGCCCCTGTAGTGGAAGGTTCACGCTACAGCATGCCCTGGGCGGCTGCTGAGACCCATCGTAGCACCGCCACATGCCACGCTATCCCCTGTTACTCTAAGCCCAGCTGGGGACTGACTGCGGCTGGGTGCGTCACTGTTTCCATGGCAACAGGCGGGGAAGGTGATGCAGTCTGTGCCTGGGGACGGCATACCCAGAGCATCTGGTGATGACGTAGCCCCAGGGAAAGTGGGGGTGGACTGGCCGCCGCGACAGTGGGGCAAGCGTTGTGTGCTGGGGCAGGGCAGCGGTGGGACATGCCTACACTGTTGCCGCAGCTGCTGCCACAGAAGGAGTCTTCTGTTCCCCCATGCCCTCCCACCACTGCAGTAGGGGGAAGTGCTGTTCATCTGGGTCAATACAGCCAGTGCTCCCGCTCCCGGGACCAGCGGATGTTAAAGGGAAAGAAATTCCGACACCGACGCCATCCCCCACCACAAGGGGCACCGGGTGTCACAGTGTTGCAAAGGTAAGATTTCCCAGGCTCTATGTGCACCAACCACAGACCTGGGACACCCCTTCCCCACCACAGAGGCAGGGCAAGCATGAGCGGTGGCAGCAGCCCAGCGGCAGCTGCAGAAGCAGCAGCATGCCTGAAGAGAAGCCAAGGGATTCTCCAGGGGGTCTCCCCAGGCAGAGAGGGCTCAGAAATGTTTCCCTTTGCTCCCCTCTGCTGTGAGAGCCTGTGGGGAGGAGCAGAAAATGCTCCCCAGTGCTCCAGAGTGGCTGGGGGTGGAGCAATGGGTGCAGCCTGTATGCATATTAATGACCCACGTGTGTTTGCAAATTAGACATTTTGCGACACCCTGACAAGACCCGTTCCTTGCGAAGGGTGAGGTATTACTATAACTCATTCTTGTGAATGATATTAATCTCCTTAACAAACAACAGAGCAGGTCAGGGGGACACACTGGCAAGCAGGTTAGATTTCTAGAAAGAATATATCCTTAATAGAGGTACTCCTTAATATTAGTGCCTAATAGAGCTAATCTAGGCTGGTGTACAGCTATGCTCATCTGCTATTCACTAGCTCAGAAGTACTACTTGGGATATAAAAATCACTGGCAGCCTTAGCAATACTGAGCATGACATAGGGGAGTTTTAGATCCTGAGGGCAGAGACAAAGGTGAGCAGTAGAGTAAATACTATGGACTTTGTTTATGAAAGCAGATCTGTGGAGTGGTAGGTATGATTCCATTGAAAGCTACAATGGCATAGGTAAAGGATCACAAGAAAGCAGATACATCTTTGAGGACATCCTCCAAA
Source organism: Pitta sordida (assembly GCA_013390025.1). Taxonomy (NCBI): domain Eukaryota; kingdom Metazoa; phylum Chordata; class Aves; order Passeriformes; family Pittidae; genus Pitta; species Pitta sordida. The sequence goes on from WEKX01025964.1 coordinate 5,238, forward strand.
CACAGGAACAGTCCAGCTCAGGAAATCAAGCAGATGTATCAAGAGACCAGCCCAGCCTAGGAAAGACTGGATGGTGGAACTCAAATGCAAAAAAGAGAGTATATAGTAGGTGAAAGCAAGACTAGGCCACAAATGAGGAATTTAGGAACATTACTTGGGCATGTAGGAATGGTATCAGGAAAGGTAAAGCTCAGCCCCAGGTAAGATCTCCAAGCATCAGAAGGATAATAAGAAGAGTTTCTACTGGTACATGAACAGTAGACTGACCACTGAAAACAGGATAGGCAGTGAACAGTGTAAGTGATTTAACATCAACAGAAACAGGTGATCTAGAGGTACTCAATGTCTTCTTTACCTTTGCTTTTTACTTGCAAAGTCCTGCAACGTCTGTTCTTATACACAGGGTTCAAGGAGGTTCAAAGAGGGGTCATCAGTTGATGACATAGTCAGAAATTGTACAACAGAACTTGATCCATACAAATCCAAAGGTACTTAACAAAATAAGCAATGCCATGTCAAGACTTCTCTCTCTGTCATATGTGAAGTACCGTGGAGTTTGGAGAGGGCCCTAATGAGTATGAAAAAGCAAGTATTATACCATTTTTAAGTAAAAAAAAAAAAAAGGCAAAACGGTCATTAGGTAACTGCAGAATGGTCAGACTCACTTCAATCCTCTGGGAATCATGGAGCAAGTGAGCTCTCTTCGAGCAGGTTTTTGAACATACAAATAGGTGAGTGTGATTCCGTAGTCCTCACTCTATCAGTAGTCAGAAGACAGAAAGTTAATACGGAATCTCACACATATTTGTAAATGTGACTGAAAGAAATCAAGGAAAGGAAGGGTGGAAGGATGGAAGGATGAGACAGGAGAATAAGTAGAGTTCAAAAGCAAACACATCTAATTGGAAACCTCCACTCAAAAACTGGCTATAGAAGTATACATCCAGATACTAAAGCTTACATTCAATTCGAACACCTCTTTTAGGCAAACTTATAAAACAACAATGAAATAAATGAGACAAATATCCATGAAAGATTTTTTAAAGCTATAAGGTTGTCACAAGTTTTAAAGAACAACAAAAAAATCTCCACTGGAAGGTCATACAAATCTCAACTAGTTAAAAAAGAAAACATGCTTTTAATTGTCAAACTGTCAGTATTATTGAAATGCAATCTATTTGCAACCAAGATCCACCAACACACAAGAATTGTCTTTCCTTTTTGAAAAGAGTATTTGCAGATGTTTCTGAAAATTAGGGTTGAAGCTTTCTCTAACAGCTGTATGCACCTCTGAAGAACTCAGCTGGAATGGAGAGGCCCTCAGCATCACCATGCTCCCTAGTTTCAAAGAATGACACAACAGTACTCCTCAGGTTCTGACAAACACCAGTCCTCAGAGAGAAGAGGCTTCCTCATTACAATATTATTCTCCAGAAACATTCGCTACAAGCTTCTGAGCAATCTGCAGTTTCATACAGGTCCTCTCTTGTTCCACCACTACACTGTCCTGCTTATCCACCATACTAGCTTAAAATTATGTACTAAAACCCCATGCCCATATCACTGTGAATCAGTGACACAACATCCCATCTAAAGTCTCTCCACAACTCCTATCTAGGTCTGTTATATTCCAGCACCTCCCTAGAGGCAAAGCAAAATTAGACAAAACTACAGTTTCCAACAACTGATTCCAAGAGTGCATTTATTTGAGTCGTCTGCTATATCTTAACTGAGCCCTGAATACTGCTGTAGTTAAGGCTTCACAAGAGTTCCCTGCTGCAGCTAGTGATAGCTACCACCTTGGCATACACTGGAGACTGCTTTAGGGAGCTCCGAGAGCCAGGGTTATGACAAGCATCTCAGAGTCAGGCCTGAAAAGATTTATATTTTCAGCATGTTGACCAAAGAGAAGGTGACAAACCATGCTAGCATAAGTTTCACAACAGATATCAAGAGAAACCAAGTTAGGAGCCACAAACGTAAGGCAGCTTAGATGCATCACAGGTTTTTCTCTCATGGGCATATGTGGATACTGCATGAGTCTAGCACGTGCCTTTGAAGCCACAAGGATTGGGCTTCATGAACTGATGCAACTGAATTCAGTATTCAAAAACATACAGATTTTAGTGAAGTAGGTAGAAGCTTAGAAATTTAGGGATTTTAGTGAATCAGCAACATTTTAGTGACTTTTACAAGGATTTTAGAAGAATTACAGAATCACAGAAAATTATGAGTTGGAAGGGACCCACAAGGATCATCTAGTCCAACTCACCATCTAACACCCGTACAGAGACCGAGAGCACATCCCAGAGCGGTTAACACAAACCTAGTTCCCTCACAGTCTAGCAGGCTACTCTGAGCCGGAAGGGACCCAGGATCATCCAGCCCTACACCCCCCAGCTGGACCATGTCACTAAGCTCCTCATCGAGTCTTCTCTTAAACACCTCCAGGGACGGTGACTCCACCACCTCCCTGGGCAGTCCATTCCAATGTGCAATCACTCTCTCTGTGAAAAACCGCTTCCTAACATTAAGTTTCAACCTCCCCTGGCGTAGCTTGAGGCCATGCCCTCTCGTTCTGGTGTCATCAGCCTGGAAGAAGAGGTCCACACCCATCTGGCACTGGGCCTGAAATTTAGCATCCAATATTAAAGGATAGAAAGTCTTGTTCTTTAGTACTGAAGTATAAAAAGAACACACTCCGAGTCAAAACATGGGGTAAAAATGTGAAACATCACAGCTGATTAGTTAAAAGGCATAAAGCAAAGTTGAAATTCATGACATAATGCTGAAGGGATACATATTCATGGAGGCATAGGTATAAGGTTGGTGGTAAAATTGGGCAGGGGCTTTAGGCATCTGACAGGGCTGGGGGACACACTGCTGGTCAATGTCCTTCTTTCTTTGTTTCTTGGACCAAAACCAAATTTTTATAGCTTGCAAGCAATTACCTTGAGCCTCAACTGACTTCCTTTAAATCACTACAATCAACATCTGCTGGCAAACATAACCTGCCAGTGTAAAAGCCGAGTTTGGAGATCAGANTCAAAACATGGGGTAAAAATGTGAAACATCACAGCTGATTAGTTAAAAGGCATAAAGCAAAGTTGAAATTCATGACATAATGCTGAAGGGATACATATTCATGGAGGCATAGGTATAAGGTTGGTGGTAAAATTGGGCAGGGGCTTTAGGCATCTGACAGGGCTGGGGGACACACTGCTGGTCAATGTCCTTCTTTCTTTGTTTCTTGGACCAAAACCAAATTTTTATAGCTTGCAAGCAATTACCTTGAGCCTCAACTGACTTCCTTTAAATCACTACAATCAACATCTGCTGGCAAACATAACCTGCCAGTGTAAAAGCCGAGTTTGGAGATCAGGTCTATGTGACATCTTTCCATCAACATGGCACAATGATCAGTCTAAAGGAGAGATGATCTTTACCTGAAGTAAATGTACCAAAATGAAAGACGGAATGTACACTGTGATACTATCAAAACTGTTTCTCATCTGACATTTTTTTGCATACACAAGCTTTGTCTTACTACCACATTTATCCAAGAAGCACTTTGCCATCTCAACATACTACAATAGTCACTTCTCCCACAAACAACAACGAGGAGTGGCAGTGTTGGAGAAAGAAACCCACCCACTAAACTTTGTCAAATAGCAAAACTGCAGTAAAGTCTGGGAATCGCCTGCACATGAGCCAGAATATTTTGGACTCCCTCCCCTCTGAGGGTAGACTTTGAGAAATGAAAAATTGAGAATTAATGAAAACAGCCATCTCTTCTCAAAAATACTCATAAGCACACGGTTGCTCATTTTTCATTTGTTTAAGTCTTTTGCTTCATGTTTCAAAGGTTGAATGTAAATGTGATAGGAGAAGAAACAAAAGCTACTAGAAAAAGTGCAGAGGCTACGTAGTAAAAATAAAGTTTGGCATTTTATCTGTCTCACACAGACTGTATGGGACAATGAAGCATACAAACATGATTTTTCTAGTAAGTGTGATATGTAAAGATATGGTCTCAAATACTTTAGAACTAGCAAGAAAACCCTGTTACACTATGAAGAGCATGTGTGATGGGGAGAGGCCTTTTGTTCTATTGTAAAACTTTTCTTCTTTTTACTGGAACAGACAATAAGTATCTCTTCTTATCTCCTGTCCCTCCCTTGAAAGTAATGTGGCCAGGGGAGGGGCTTTCTCTTTTTCACCTGATAAACAATGGAGGATCCAGCATCTTATCTTCCCTCTCCTGAAAGGAATGTGGCATGGGGAGGAGGTTTTCTCCTTTTTACCTGACAAACAATGAAGGATTCTGTGTCTTATCTTCCCTCCCTGGCAAGGCATGTGACTAGGNAGAACACTTTGCTGTGGTAACCCAGAATAGTTCACCTCTCCTGACCAAGTATGCAGAGTTGGGAGCACATCTTACATTGTAACAACTACAGTAGCCTAGGACAGTTTGCTTCTCACCATCCTCAATCTGAGTATACACAGTATCAAGCACATTTTAATTCCTCACAGTGAACCAGTATAGTTCAATAATCCAATCGGCGCATACTTTTACAACAGCACACATGATGGTGGCCAACTGCAGACCGTGAAATCCAAACAATAGCATCTACGCATCTGGTATTGAGCCCCTCAGGATTTGAATCAAATTTTGCAATATTTTTGTTGTTGTTAATCATTAGCCATAGATAGATAGTTATCATTAAGCATTTGCATTGTGAACATCGTATGCTTAGCTAATCTTTCATTTTAAGGAAAAAGGAGGACAATCCCAAGATAAATGGGCTGTCTGGATGAAAACCACCAGAAGTAAAGTCAGCAGGACTGAGCAGTAACTGCAGGAAAAGTAAATCTAGCAGTGGGAGATTGTGACCATTGACTCAATAACCAACCACTCAAAATGTACCCCAGATTCAAGCAGAGGGAAGAACTGTACAAGTGGACTAACTGGCATGAGAAGAGAGTGATCTACGGAGTTAAGGTGGATTTGACTACTAAATAATGAAAAAGTTGTATAATCTGTAAGCAACGATGCTGTTGCCTTTGTTAAAATGCATAAATAGCCTAAAGTTTCCATGAACCCCTTCTCAGCCTTTTGTGGGTTACCACTCAGCTCTCTGCTTCGCACAAACCAGAATAAAAAAATAGAAATACCTCCTCCAGTGGTGAGGGAGCCTATATTCAGGACAACAGTTGCTGGTGACCCAGGTGGGACAGCTGCAGTGTCTTGCTTGGATCGACTGGCCACTCCAAGCAAAGGGGCTTGGCTGAACAAATTCCACCATCTTTGTCACCAGGGACTGCAGACGACTGGCCCTAAAGATGGGACAACTAGTGCAACACTTCATAGGGGTATTTCATTGGTAAAGAGGGGTGATCGGGAATTGGCAAAGAAGGAGGAGGATTTTGGTTTGGGGTTCTGCATAAGCTGAAGGAGCAAGTATGTATTTTGTTTCTACACTTTGGTGAGGCAAATCTTCAATGATCGGTATTTTGCACACACATTTTCACACTCAGGAGTTGGTAGTGTGAAAACTTAGGTTCAAACTGTGTCCATTTGGATAGTGTATGATACATTGGAAATCTCAGTACTTACGTGTTCATCTGCTTCTACAGAAATTCCCCTTTGCTCTCCCCTTGGATACATCCTAGAGAATTGAAGTAAATTTGGGGGTGACACTATGACTCAAGAGAAATTGAAGAGATATTTCGATCAGTCGTGACCTCAAAATGCATCAGATGATGATGAAATGTACCTAGAAAACAGGTCTTTGAAATATAATATGATTTTGAAATATGATTTGAAATATGACATGATTTGAAATATGACATGATTTGAAATACTTAGGAAGCAAAACAGATGGGATGAAGTCTATTATGTAGTTTTATTTTTTGCTTTAGGAAATAATTGGGATGTAAGAAATACACAACCACACTTGCTTTTCATCTCTTTTTTGCCTGTGAGCAAAAAAGTCAGTATCTTCATCAGGCTGATAAATTTTCCTAGTTTTTATACCTTATCCTCTTCAACAAAGTGCGTATAATCCTTTTATCATTATAAAGGGAAGAAAGGAAGCCCAAGTTTCTCTCATGTTATCATACACAGCATAAAAAAAAAAAAAAAGCTAAAAGTACAGTAGATCCTGGCAAAGGTGTATTAATCAAAGCAACCATCAAAACACAAAACTAAAACTCTGGGTATTACCAGCTCCATTAGGTTAGGTAAAAGGAAGCATTCTTACCATTCTGGCTTACTCAGAAATGCTGAATGAAACTCAGCTAGCATTCAAACCTTAAAATTACACCACTCCCACACACTCCCAATGTTAAAACAAAGAGAAAAGGAATGACAGAATTATACACTTGTAAAAATAGAGAAGTCTTTCCCAGCAATGTACATAACTTCTCTTGAACTTTGACTACTACAGTAGTCATGTTTCCCAGTTTTTAATCATGTTTCCCAGTCATTAACTGTATGTCAGGAAATCGTACAAACCTCCCCCTGTGAAAACCACTCAAACCTCAAACCAACCAACCAACAAAACACACAAAACAAAACAAACAGACAAATTCAAAAAAAACGGACACAAAACCAAACTAAACCAAAACAACCCACATTTGCTACATACAGAACATCACTCAATCACTATGACTTCTGATTCTAAAGTTTGGCACACATAAAATCACCAGCTGAGAGATCCAGGACATTTTACTGGGTTTCATAGAGAAGGAAAATCTAACAACACAACTTTCAGCTAATAAAACCCGCCCTATCAGGATGCTAAACTGTATTTTCAAATGAAACTAATTATTTGGGGGGGGCAGAGAATCACTTACAAAAATTAGGTAACATGGTGACTGTTACCATGGAAGTACCTGTACCATTCAAGAATATTTTGGATAGGCCTTGACTGTTCAGCTTTTAGATAAGGTAATGGGTTTAGACAGGAAATTCACAACCTAAATGCAACAAGCATTCAGATGTGTTTTTCAGGGTTTTCCCTTCTTCTAAGTTTTCCTTAGCCAAAAACAATCGAAAGACTGGAGAGGTTACATGGCAGGGAAGGTTTATAACACGTGGTTTATAGTCCCGTGGCCCTCTGGCATAGGAGGGTCCCTCCACAGCGCAGCACAGTCCTGCTACGCAGCAGCAGGCCACCCATGCCACAGTTCTGTGCCCACAGCCACTGCACCTCCACTCGCTCAGGGGGTGGGGGCAGATACCCCTCTCCCAGCACAGAGAGGCAGGAGGTGGGCAGGGGGACCCCCCAGGGCAGGCAGAGGGACCCCAACAGCCTTGTGATGGGCATTGCAGGGAAGAAACACAGCACCCTGGCTGCTCGGGTGAGTCACGGCAGTTCCCAGCTCCCTGACAGCCACAACATGGTGCTGTAGGTGGCAGCAAAAGGTTCCTCTGACCATGGCAGTAAAAGCAGCAGCATTACCACAGGGAAGCTGATGGATTCCCGGGCAGGGAGGGGCCAGAAGAGATTCCTTTTGCTTCCCTGACCTGTCCAAGGCTGCAGAGAGGCACCAGGAACGCTCCCCAGTGCTTCAGGGCTGGGGGGGACAGGGCAAGGCATAGTGGCTCATTTGCATATTTGTGAGCTGATCACACAGATCAGGACCTTTGCACCAGCTGAGAAGACCTGAGCTCCTGTGAGATTTGAGGTATTACTGTATATCCAAAGCTTCCATTTAGAATAACAGTGATTCCCTGGAATTCCCTGAGGGTCGGATCCAGGCAGGTCCCATGAGTTATGAAATCCGTGAAGATACCGAACCCATGAACATTCAACTACTCCCCACCTATAGCCACGCACCCTCCACTAATAAGGTCTGGAGGGGCGGTCCTGGGACTGTGGCTCGCACTGTAGCACCTCCTTAAAGCGGAGGAAGTGCCCTTTGGTGCTTCCCGGCCATGAAATCCAGGGTTCAGGACATTCTGCACACGTGTACAGTCTCACAACTCACTGAAAATCCAGCCGTGATCAATTGAATACGTGGATATGCAAGCCGTGAATATGCAAGGGATCACCGTATATACAGTCGGCCCTTGAATACCATGGTACCACCGGTCTTGCCCTCCATCCAAGTAGAGTGGCAGCTCATTAATATGCAAATTGCCCTGCACCCTCACGTTGCCCTTTGGTGATCCGGTGCTCTTTCAGCACTGCCCTGCTGTGTATCGGTGTTTGTGTCGGTGCTTCCTGGCATCCGCAGCCACCTCACACTGGGAAAAACCCCTTTTCCACTTGGCCGGAGACACTGGTGCAGGGAGCCGCACACGCTGCCGTCCCGGTGTCTGAGTGGGTACACCTGGTGTCCCCATACTCAGGGTAGACATCTACCACAAGAAAGTCTTGGACACNCGTGGCCCTCTGGCATAGGAGGGTCCCTCCACAGCGCAGCACAGTCCTGCTACGCAGCAGCAGGCCACCCATGCCACAGTTCTGTGCCCACAGCCACTGCACCTCCACTCGCTCAGGGGGTGGGGGCAGATACCCCTCTCCCAGCACAGAGAGGCAGGAGGTGGGCAGGGGGACCCCCCAGGGCAGGCAGAGGGACCCCAACAGCCTTGTGATGGGCATTGCAGGGAAGAAACACAGCACCCTGGCTGCTCGGGTGAGTCACGGCAGTTCCCAGCTCCCTGACAGCCACAACATGGTGCTGTAGGTGGCAGCAAAAGGTTCCTCTGACCATGGCAGTAAAAGCAGCAGCATTACCACAGGGAAGCTGATGGATTCCCGGGCAGGGAGGGGCCAGAAGAGATTCCTTTTGCTTCCCTGACCTGTCCAAGGCTGCAGAGAGGCACCAGGAACGCTCCCCAGTGCTTCAGGGCTGGGGGGGACAGGGCAAGGCATAGTGGCTCATTTGCATATTTGTGAGCTGATCACACAGATCAGGACCTTTGCACCAGCTGAGAAGACCTGAGCTCCTGTGAGATTTGAGGTATTACTGTATATCCAAAGCTTCCATTTAGAATAACAGTGATTCCCTGGAATTCCCTGAGGGTCGGATCCAGGCAGGTCCCATGAGTTATGAAATCCGTGAAGATACCGAACCCATGAACATTCAACTACTCCCCACCTATAGCCACGCACCCTCCACTAATAAGGTCTGGAGGGGCGGTCCTGGGACTGTGGCTCGCACTGTAGCACCTCCTTAAAGCGGAGGAAGTGCCCTTTGGTGCTTCCCGGCCATGAAATCCAGGGTTCAGGACATTCTGCACACGTGTACAGTCTCACAACTCACTGAAAATCCAGCCGTGATCAATTGAATACGTGGATATGCAAGCCGTGAATATGCAAGGGATCACCGTATATACAGTCGGCCCTTGAATACCATGGTACCACCGGTCTTGCCCTCCATCCAAGTAGAGTGGCAGCTCATTAATATGCAAATTGCCCTGCACCCTCACGTTGCCCTTTGGTGATCCGGTGCTCTTTCAGCACTGCCCTGCTGTGTATCGGTGTTTGTGTCGGTGCTTCCTGGCATCCGCAGCCACCTCACACTGGGAAAAACCCCTTTTCCACTTGGCCGGAGACACTGGTGCAGGGAGCCGCACACGCTGCCGTCCCGGTGTCTGAGTGGGTACACCTGGTGTCCCCATACTCAGGGTAGACATCTACCACAAGAAAGTCTTGGACACCACGTCTAACCTGAGAGCATGTAAATCTTTCATAACTGCATGCAGTCTCTTCGCTCCAAGTGGAGCAGGGCAGGCGCGGTGCCAGGCAGACCTGCCATACCCTACTCGCTCAGAGAGGACCGGGGCAGGCGCCGCTTATGCGGACCTGCCACAGCCACCTCACTCGGAGCAGTTTGAAGTTTGACTCCCTGTCTTTTCAACAGTTAAATGTATTTCAGCTATTAAAACTCACCAAAAAAACATTCTTGTGATTTTAAGAAATTACACCCAATTTTCTATAGGACTAGAGAATAATGAGTGAAAAATACTCTAGGTTTTATGTCCATATCTACACCAGCTGATAAGGGGATTTGTGACTGTACATATAAGCAGAAAAACAACATTCTTCTTAGTCTGTTGAAACAAGGAAGAAACACACAAAGAAGTCATCAAAAAAGATCTGCCAAAGTAGATGGACTTAGTGAAAAGTAAGACTCTACTTTTCAATTGGTGTCACATAGTTAAAGAAAACAAATTGGAAAAAAATACTCAAAACTCCCACAATTTAAATATTATGTATAACAGATCACAGTTACAGTTCACATCAACGGTACAAATACAACTTGCAAAGGACGTACAAACAACATCTGCCTATTTTCACATATTCATAGAATATTCTGAGTTGGAAGGGACCCACAAGGATCATTGAGTCCAACTCTTAAACAGCACCATTGCCTCCCTGTCAAGAATCGAACCCCCAGTCTCCTGCATGAAAGCGGGGGGGACACTCACCACTGTACTAAAGTGGATTTCTATAAACCACAACAAAGAATATACATGCTTAGAAACAAATAGGAAAGAGTGAAATAATAAGACTAAGCAGTAGTCTAATACATATGGATTTAGGGGAAGAAAGCTATCCTTTATCAAGCTCTTTTCACGAAGTAGTGATGTATGTATTCAGGGCAGGGTGTTGGTTGGCTGATTTGGAGGGTTTTATTTTCTAGTATTTTTGCTGTTGGGCTTGGGGTGGGGTTTTTTTAAAGATTTTTATGTTTGGTTGCTTTCATTTTTGGTGGGTTGTTGGGGTTTTTTTTTTGTAACAGTGACACAAGTTACAGGTTTTGGACTACTAGACTCTTCAGTAGCTCTAGATTCACAACATAACAGAATATCTACAACATAATGTAATTGGCATCTTCTTGTTAGTTCTACCTTAGAGGCAAGGGCTATAATCACCTCAAAACTGCTGATTATACTTTATGATTATGTATACAGATATTTAAAAATTTTTGAATTTGGAATGTACAGTATCCTCCACAATTTTGTTTCTGTGCAAATCTGACAACACTTAACTGTTGAAGATCACTTGCTTCTCCCACTGGGATAAAAAGGAAATTAAGAATAATGTCCCTGATCAATACAGAATAGTTCAGTGTTTAGTAACAGAAACAATGCCTGATCTTGCAAATTCACTCATGAATGAAACTCCACAATGTTCAAGAAGGAACCTTGTTTTGTTCACATACTAAAGGAGGAAGAGCAGTTAATTCCCCTTTCTGCCATCACAGAACTTTGTGGTAGTCAAATGCACAGAAGATGTAAGAATTACAAGCTGTGGAAAAACAGTGCCGTCAGGGCTAATCTGGGTAAATCCCTGACAGTCCAACACAAATGAAGACTCAAAATGAGAACTAGGTTCTAATTGGCTCTCTAATACATCATTCAACATTTTTCACAAGAGTTGTGCTATCAGAGAGAGGCCTTGTCTCCCTAACAATATCCATAGCAGTAACTATCTCCTAAAATCAGTTTCAGGATCTGGAAATACAGCAATCCCTCACATCTTTGCGCATCAAGTTTGGCAGCTTCACCTCTTCATGGTATTTTTCCTGGTGAAGACACTATAGCCTTCCCTCAATTCCTTGTGGTATTATACCATGTGCGCATGCACAGACTGCCTCTGTGGTGCTGTGGGAAGGGGCTGGCCTGTGCCAGGGGCCAGGGGGCTGGTGCCTCTCACTTACTCAAGGACACCCCAGAGTCGGCTGCACGGAGTGGCCTCTGCTGCCCTGCACAGCCCTCGGGATGCCAGATGGAGCAGGGTGTGCCACCCTGCACAACCCCAGGGCTGCAAAGAGCAGGCTGTGCTGCCCTGCACAGCCCTGAGGCTGCATGGAACGGGTTGTGCTGCCCTGTGCAGCTCCAGGGCTGCACCAAGTCCTCTCTGCTGCTCTTTGCGGTCTCAGGGCCACACCAAGCCCTCTCTGCCACCTTTTGCACTCTCAGAGCCACACTGAGCACCTGCTGCCACCCAGGGCAGCCCCAGGAAGGCATACCTGCTTCGCTGGGGGAAGGAAAGGGCAAATAGGACCCTCCTGAAGCATGGTAGCGACCTCCCCTCCGCTCCCCCAATCTTGTGTGCCGCACCAGGGAGGTCCAAAAGAGATCCCCTTTGCTCCCCTCTGGCCAGTCATACAGCACAGGGAGGTGCCCAGAAGTCCTCTCAGTGCTCTGGGGCTGAGGGGGCAGAGGCAGTGGGTGTGGCTTAGTGGCATATGTATGGTTCAGCAGTCTTCGTGGAATTCAGCTTTTGTGGCACTGATGTGGTCCTGAACACCCGAAAAATTCAAGGGATTACTGTACTAAAAACATCCAGGTGGACACCGTCCTGATCAAGCTGCTCTAGATGACCCTGCTTCAACAGAGAGGTTGGACTAGATGATCTCAGAATTTTCCTTCCAACCCTAGGCATTTTGTGTATACGCTGATACAGATTACTCTAGGATAATTACAGATGACACCAACTCCAGAACATGCTGCACTATGCCATGCAAAAACTCTGTGTTGCCATATACTATCATGCCTCGGTTCACTGTGACTTCTCCACTGTGACCTCACTGGATCGCAACAAATTTTCCCAGCAAATCTCCCTCAGTGATTGGCAGAGTGCCTCCCACTCGTTGTGGCATTTATAGCCCCGCGGCACTGTGCTGTGGCCCCTTCCCTGCTCCTGTATGTCTCCATGCCTAGTCCCTACCACAAAAGGCTTACGCTGCGGTATGCTGAGACCCAGCGCAACACCACCACAAGTCACATTGCTCCCTGTTACTCTAAGCCCAGCTGGAGTACTGACTCCTGCCAGGCGCATGTTACTGTTTCCATGGCTACAGGTGGGGAAGCCAGTGTGGTCTGTGCCTGGGGACTGCACGCCCAGTACACCTGGTGATGACGTAGCCCCAGGGAAAGTGTCCCACGAAAGTGGGGCTGGGCTGGCCGTGGCGGCAGTGGGGTAAACGCTGTGTGCTGGGACGGGGCAGTGGCGGGATTTGCCCATGCCACCATTGCAGCTGCTGCACCAGGAGGAGGCTTCTGTTCTCCCATGCCCTCCCCCCCAGCGGCAGCAGGGGGAAGCGCTGTTCTACTGGGTCCATACGGCCAGTGTTGCCACTCCCGCACCAGGGACTGGCAGACGTATGTAACATAGCTGCCACAGTTAAAGGGAAAGAAACTCCAACACCAACGCCACCCCCTCCATAAGGGTCCCCCGGTGTCGTAGTGTTGCAAAGTTAAGGTTTCCCAGGCTCCAAGAGCACCAGCCAGAGCCTGGGGACACCCCTTCCCTGCTACAGCCCCAGAGGTTTCCCAGCACAGCAATGGTGCAAGTATGCATGGTGGCAGCAGCCCAGTAGCAGCTGCAGAAGCAGCAGTGTGGCCAAAGAGAAGCCCAGGGATTCTCCAGGGGTCCCCCAGGCAGAGAGGGCTCAGAAACCGTTCTCTTTGCTCCCCTCTGCTGTGAGAGCCCATGGGGAGGAGGGCAAAATGCTCCCCAGTGCTTCAGAGGGGTGGGTGGTGAAGTGATGGGTGTGGCCGGTATGCACATTAATGACCCGCATCTTTTTGCGAATTAGACAGTTCACGAGACCCCCAGAAGACCCATTCCTTGCTGCAATGGATCTGCAAGGTTCCCCAGTCGACACATGCACAGTGCCTCTGCTCCGCTGAGGGGCAGTGCCGGCTCTCCCTGTGGGGTGGGACGGGTCCGGTGGTGTGGGGAGGGTGCGTGGTTTCTCTAGCTCACAATGGCGTTTAGAGGCCTGCGGCACCATGCCCTGGTCCCTAACCCGGTCCTGTGTGTCTCCGTGCCCAGTCCCTACAGCGGAAGGGTCACACTGCAGTATGCCCCAGGCAGCCACTGAGACCCAGCACAGCACCACCACAAGACATGCCATTCCTTGCTACTCTAACCCCAGTCAAAGTCCAGGCAGCGCTGCCTCTCCCGGAACCAGCGGATGTTAAAGGGAAAGAAACTCTATACCAACGCCTCCCCCCACCACAAGCGGCAGGGTGTGTCACAGTGTTGCAAAGTTAAGGTTTCCTAGGCTCCAAGAACACCAACCAGAGCTTGGGGACACCCACTCCCCACCACGGAGGCAGGGCGAGCACACATGGTGGCAGCAGCAAGGTGGCGGCTGCAGAAGCGGCTGGGATGGTGCCGACCCTGCGGCTGCACCGCACTGGCAGTCCTGATGTGCTGGAATGATATGGGGCCAGGACGGCGTGGGGACAGCCACCGGGGATAGGGAGTGGGGGAGGAGCATCGCCAAGTTTGCATTGCCAATGGGACAGTGTGAGCACACGCAGTCGCAGCAGCCCGGCCCTGGCTGCAGCTGTGGAAGCAGCAGCATGGCCGAAGAGAAGTCTAGTGATTCTCAAGGAGGTCTCCTGAGGCAGATAGGGTGCAGAAACACTTCTCTTTCCTCCCCGGTGCTGTGAGAGCCCATGGGGAGGAGTCAAAGAGGCTCCCCAGTGCTCCTGATTGGCTGAGGGTGTGTCCTGGTTTGGACACAACTGGGGTTGTTTTCAAAGAAAAATGGACGAGACCGTTAAGAGAAAACACCAACCTTAATGAGGGGAATATATATATATGTGATATACATATACATATATATTTATAAAATATATATATATTTTATTGGAATGTATGAAATAAAGTATGTATATGAGTCAAACTCACACTGGCAAACAACAGGGAAAATACCCCAAACCACCCCCCAAACCCACCCAGACAGACAGAGTATCCCTCACTGAGGTAACAATACCCAAAAGGAAAGTCCCAACAATGGCAAAACTTGGATGAAAACTGATAGCAATGTCCGGCTTTCGTCGGGGAGGGG
>WEKX01025964.1:33080-46072 GCA_013390025.1 Pitta sordida
AGCATGTCCTGCTGGCCACTGTGGCCAGCCCCACTTTCCTGGGTCACTTCCCTTCCCCGCCTGTAGCCATGGAAACAGTAACATGCACCCAGGCAGGTCAGTCCCTGGCTGCACTTAGAGTAACAGAGGATGGCATGACTTGTGGCCCTCCCCATGGGGCTGGAGAGTGTAAGTTGGTAGCAGCAACGCACTCATGGAGCACCGCCCCACATGGAGCTCTGGCACCGCCCCTCGGCGGAGCAGAGGCTATGCACATGCGTTGGCCAGGGAAACTCGCAAACGGCTGAAGCAATCTTCCTTGCAAATCCATGGGGTCGTAATGCAGAGGTTGCAATGTAGCAGGGATGTACTGTAATCTGCATCTCACCAAAGACTTGTTTTTAATAGAAAGCATTGATGCCATCTAGACAGGACACTTCAGCTTCCCCACCTATCAGAAGAGTCAACTATTCACCCATTGCTTAAGTTGGACCGTAAGTAGATGTATCAGAAAACTTAGAACTCCAATGAAAGCTTATTTAGAAAATGCAAAGGACAAAAGATGTGGCTGCCACGTTAATTAAGTACTGTAACTCCCCATGGTGAATCCTTTTGCCTTTTCTCCACCCACAGCTTAACTGCAGATGCAAGACATAAATCCTGCCTCCAGCACTTCCACTACTGCAAAAGCCCATATGGGCACAGTCCATTCTTCTTTTGTGACACTCCTTCAATCAGATTTCACATGAATATTGTCAGAATATAGTTTACTTTTCCTCTGAAAAACAAAGTTCTTAGTGCAGGTTGTCCTAAGTGCACCACTACCATATTTAGTTACATTCAGAACAATTTTCCTTAATAGCATTGTTTAAGTCTTATTCAAGAAAGTTACACAACTATTTACAGTAATTTACCCGAAGAGGTAACAACCATACAGAAAGGATTCTTTGGTTCTGCTTTTAAATATCAAAGCAACACCAATACTTTCTAGTATTGCTAATTTCAAGGAAGCAGTAAGTTGATTTAACTAATGGAGAGAGCCCAAACTTCCCAAGCAGACGCAAAAACACAATCTAAATTTGGAATACAGTATGCAGGTGGAATCAGTTCTCCAAGGAAACCACTGAATTTGAGCAAGTGTTTTAATATCTTCCAATCTTCATCCAACTCTAGCAAAATTACAGCTTTGCACACTCTAACTTGAGAGGGTATCTCTTAAGAATGACATGGAAAAGAGGCAGTCCTAGCAGCGGAATGTGGAGTGGACACATTCACAGAAAGCAGGGGAAGGAGGGATCAGCAGATTCGTAAGTCATCTTGAAGAAGCAGTGACTGGTTACTACAAAAGCTTCCTAATTATTCATAGCAACTAAAATCAAGGCTATTGACATAGTTATAAAGAAAAATCATTTAAATAACTTCATAAATAAAAGCAGAGAAAGGTCAAAAAATACCTTCAAGGAGATAAAGATGAGCAGAAGACAGAATCATGAGTGAAATCAGAGGGAGTTACCTCTGTTGCATCCTTTGCTCCCATTGCCAGGGCATTGCCTCTAAATTTCCAGAATATCCTCAGGACACACTCTATTCAGGAGCAGCCAGAGTAGCACGCTGCCAGTAGAGCAAATCCGGAAGACAGTTCCACACAGACACATACATTTGTACTTAAGTGTGGGCTGAACTGTTCAGCTAAAGAATGTTTATCCTCACCTGTCTAGGTTTTGCAATTAACGGACAAGGCCTTAAAAGTTTCAAAGTAAACCTAATTTTCTAGTCTACTAAATCAGTAATAGACATGATCTGGGGTCAAATGGAAGACAAATACAACAGAATTATGACAGGATTTAACAACAGCAAGCGAGAGGAAATTCAGTGCCAGTAACTACAAAAGAATCCACACAAGGAGAAAAATAATTCCAGCTACACTTGCAGATCAAAAATTTCCTTTTGCTTCCTCCCTTAAAATGGAAATGTTCTATTTGTTCATTTGTTAATTCTATCAGAAGTTCTCCATTGAGAATTATCATAAAGACTACAAAACAAGAAGAAAATTATTGTGCAGTCTCAGGAAAGCTGCAAGACAGAACATGTCATCAATAGTGAGACTGATAGCAATCCTTCTCAGTAGAAGAAACCCATTAATAGACATTGTGGCTTACCAGGCACAAGTAGTTTTCCACAGCCTTAGTAGTCCTACCAGGCTGGTAAGTGCCTTAACAGGGCAAAAGAGATTTCCTGACCCCCAAGTCAGATAGACTATATGACACTCTCTCCCTGCTCTGAAAGTAGTCTGCTTGATTACCATTTTTACCTTTTTGCACCATATATTTGCATAATTTTGCAAAATACAGCTTCTCCAAGCACAACAATGCAAGTAAAACGATTCTGACCCACAAGAAAGAAGGCATTGTATGTTTTCCTGGTTCAGAAGCTCAATATCAAGCCTATGACTTTCCTGGAACATGGCCATGGGCCAGATGTTGATTTCCAGCATGATACAAGGACTAAGAGAAATCAAAACATTGTTTAGATTGCTCAACACTTAGCACACAACAGAATCTTCTGGGCTCAGGTGCCTAGAAACTGAAACCAGAGGAAAGAATATCAGATGATACATATTAGGACTGCAGAAGTTGAGAGAAGAAAGCGTTTCTGGAGAAAATATGTCTTTGTTTCTCTTCTTCCTCAAGATGCACAGAGGCGATAGATAGCAAGACAAGCTGAAATGTAGGGCAACACTATTAGGAACTAGGATCTGAGGATCAAGGAAATAAACAAGGGTATGTGTGGCCAAGACCAAACAGTGGAAAAAAGGAATTGAACACTTCCCAGACACAAGGTCAACCTCTCTCATACCGAAAGATTTCCTTTTCTACCAACAGTGGGATGTTATGAGTTCAAAGTATCCTTTCAAGACAGCAAAACATAAAGCATCAACTAAAATAAGTGCTCTCAATACAGGCAATGTCTCTGAATCCATCAGAAAGACTGAAAACCTTGCTTAATGCCCATAATAGTCCTAGGTCCAGACCTTCTTTCAAGAGCTACTTTGAGAAAGAAAAGCACAGTTCAGCTTTTATAACTCAAGTACTATCAGTAGCTTGCTTCAATAAATCATTTAATGTTATTTTTCCTAGAACCGAATGATTAAGTTACGCTTTGGATTTCTAGACACAGATCCTCACTTGTCTAACTGCCAATGTGTCTACATTATTTTCATAACAGAAGCTGCATCTTATGATGGGAAACTTGCTCAGTTTTCACAGAAAATTGTTTCCTTCCAATAACATCAAACACACTAAAAGCTTATGAGAATGAATACTAAGTTGAAAATAACTGTGATGCTTAAATATTTTTAGGGAACAGTTCAGCTGGGGGAGAAAAAAGCACTGTCAGATATTTAGTTCTGTATGACAGGGTTAACAAACTTCTGTTTAGGTGATAAGGGCAATTTAGGTTTTATTCCTTTTACTTGATATGAAAGAAAAGCTACCTAATATTCATTGTGTGATTGGTTTACATCCTAGTTGGCTGTATATATCAAGTATTAGGCAAAAAGCACCAAGCCTCTACTAGGTACAACGAATGGATGAAGAAAGGAAGAGAGGAGTATCACGCAGACGTTGCTACACAGTCTGTTGTGGTTTGACCCTGGATGGATGCCAGAGATTCACCCACAACCTCTCTCCTGGAGAAAACAAAACGGAAAAGTAACAGGCAAACAGGCAAAACAAGGCAAGCTACAAGTGAAGAATATAAAGGATTTATTTATTAATTAACAAGATCAGAGCTTAATGTGAGAAGCATCATTTTAAAGGCAACTTTTTCCCCCCACCCCTCCTTCTCTTACAACAGATCTCATAGTCCCCTTTTCGACCAGGAGACAAAGAGGGAACAGGGCAGGGGATAACCCAGGCTTGTTGGTATTTCTGACCAGATCTAGGGTAGGAACCATCTCTCTGCCCTTCCATAAAGTTCTCTCTCTCTCTCTCTCTCTCTCACAAGAGGAAAAGTCACTCATGACCCTNGAGGAAAACACTACCAGCCTTCCCACACGTTTTAGGTATGCAAGAACACACAGTGACCCTGGACACTTGGAAGTACATGAAGTTACGACCCTAGAAACACAGTTTTTAGGACATTCCTTATACTGTTTTTATATGGCTAATAAAGGGGTTGACACCCAATTTGGAGCTTCATGACATGAATTAGAGAAAACACACACACCAAATGCTTTATGAAGACCAAAATTGTCCTTATCTGCCATTAAGCAATCAATAGCAGTCAAACACACAAAACCCCCCCACCAACCAAACCAGCTCCTGCAGCATGTCTTGATTTCAACTTCTTCTGTTTTGCCACAAAGGTCCCACAGTTCCACATTCAACAGAGGGAAAGAGACTGCCCAATACTGAAACACTTCTAGCAATGGATGCAGGTAGTGTTCTTTAAAAAGATCGTGTCATCACGATGAAAGCTTTACAGAGGGACTATCTACACAACAGTTTGTGAAAAGGTCTCACATTCAGTCATTCTAGTGAAAAACTGATCCCTTCAAACACAATTCATAATTTTTTCTTCAAACAATATAGATGTCTTTGATAACCCACAGCATTTTGGATAGGCCCCAAATGGATCAATTTTCACCGTGTAACTAAATACAAGATCAGTTACCTACAGCAGCAAGCACTGATCCATACAAATACTAGAGTTTCTCCTTGGCATGCAAAACAAGTGCTCCTCAGAAAAGAGCAGTTCCTCATAAGCAAGAGGACAGAAGCCACTTCCCTTTCCTCCTTGCTCATAAACCTCCTGCACTCCTCCAGAGACATAGTTTCACTGTTGTTTATTACATTTTAGTCCTGTCAACAACCTTGCTGACCTCCACCCTTGTATGAAAATACGTTATTAAAGCTCCGTCCTTGTGATGGACGTGACCGCTTTCTGAACTTTACTCTGAACACCACAGTTATCAATATTTGATAACAACATAGGTCTTATATAGACATCATTCACTTAAAAGATTCTTGTAAGAACACACACAAGAATCTACGTGGTGCATTTGCAAAGAAAACAGGCAAAGAGAAGCAATTCCAATCAAATGACAAAGCAGTAGGTCAAGTCTTATGTAGATTTTACTGAAAATCACAAATTGCTTTGAATATTTATCTTTATATTTCATATATAGTTGGATTATTTCTATATCTTTGTTAGTCCTGCAGTTGCCCAAAACACAACAAAAGAATCCAAACATCACCACCACAAAAACCTCTACAATATTATGGAAGCCTTCAGGGTAAAGTTAGACATTTATAATCCCCCAAAAGCTAAGCAAGACGCAACAAACCAATCTCTCTCCACATCAAAAGATTTTGGTTTAGCATTTAATTTTTAATTGATTTTTTAAATTTTATTTCCAATTACAGACTTTTCTCCCACTGCAAACTTTTAATGATAATACAGTATTTTAGACTTTTTGGTAACTGAGTAATCTAGAGAGCATTAGCAGGATTTACAGCCTTTGTCTACATCCTTCCATATATATACATTTCTTTATTCAATATAATGGCTGCAATGCATTTAATTTTTAATTTTAGATGCAAGATACAGGATGAGAAACACAGAAACACCTGCCTTTGGGATCAACTCCACTGCCCTTTTCAGCTGCAGAACTGTTCTAGGCAGCAAACTGTTTAAGTTATAAGTAATCACAAACAAAACAATATTCACTATTGCTGAATTCACTATTTCCCTACATTAACTTTTTCGCTCAGCTCTTCATACACCTCATCTTGCTCCAGGACACCCTATGGAAAGCATTATGTTTCCTTCTTCAAGCAACTGTCTTGCAGTTTTGACAAAATTATCTCTAATTCCTCGTGCAGTGAAAGGTCAGATAACACATACATAAAGGCAACGTTCCTCTGTATTGGTTATCTATCTGAAAAATTCCAGATTTTTTCCAGGCAATCCTGTATGGCAAGGTTTTGGTAGCTGGCTACAATGTTAACTTTCATCAGGCTGATGACACCAGAATGAGAGGACACAGCCTTAGGCTACACCAGGGAAGGTTTAGACTGAATGTTAGGAAGAGGTTTTTCCCCGAGAGAGTGATCGCTCATTGGAATGGTCTGCCCAGGGAGGTGGTGGAGTCGCCATCCCTGGAGGTGTTCAAGAGTAGGCTGGATGAGGCGTTTAGTGCCATGGTTTAGACAATGGGTTGGTGTTGGGTTACAGGTTGGACTCGATGATCTCCAAGGTCTCTTCCAACCTTGCTAATACTGTAAGACTGTGAGACTGTGATATCAGAAGCCTCCCCTATGTACAAAACAGCCAGTGCCAGTCAGCTCCAAAACAGAACTGTCGCTGGCCAAGGTCAAGCCCATCAATGACAGCAATTGCACCTCTGAGATAATATATTTAAGAAGGAGGCAAAAATGCAGCCAAACTGACCAGAAGCTCCATGTAGAAGGAAGTCTAGGAGACGCTCCAGGCACTGGAACAGAAATTGTCCTGCACCCTGTAGTGAAGACTATGATGAGGCAGGCTGTCCCCTTGCAACTCATGGAGGACCTCACATGTGAACGGGTGGATGTGCCTGAAGCAGAATGTGGGAACACTGGAACCCTGCCCTGAAGAACTGCTGGAACCCTGCACTGAAGCCCATGAGAAGGACTCATGATGGAGAAGCTGCTGGAGGACTGTCTCCTGTGGGAGAGACCTCACGTTTTAGCAAGGGGAAAATGTGAGGAAGGAAGAGCAGCAGAGAAGACGTATGATCAACTCAACACAGCCCCCAAGCCCCATTTTCCAGAGCCACTCAGGCAGAAGACATAGAGAACACTGTAGCTGAAGTTGAACCCAGCAGGAAGGGAGGGGTGGTAGAAAGGTGTTTTAAGGTTTGTTTTTATTTCTCATTATCCTTCTCAGACATTTAATTAGTAATTAATTACATTAATTTCCCCAAACCAAGTCTATTTTGTCTGTGACTATACTTACTTAACCTTTTGTCATACTTGCTCTTCCCTGTCCAAATGAGGAGGGTAAGTGGTAATAAAGTGGTTTTTGTGGGAACCTGGTGTTCAGCCGAAGTTATGTCATTACAACATAACTCGCTTTCTCCACTGGATTTCAGTTTCCATAGTTTCTCATTTTTCATGTTCTGCACAAATGAACTGCACTCTGGAATTTTCTTCATGTCTCCTAAATCAAAAACAGGCTACAGAAGTAATAATGAATTTCTTAGTGCATCTGTGATCTTTCTTCATAGTTGCCAATTCTCAGCTTGTGACGCTTATTTTTTTTAACTTAGTGAGTTTTTTTAACTTCATTGTCTGGTGGTCTTGCCTGGCTAGTTACCACCCATTCTTAAACTGTTCCATCAGGAATTCCCACAATCCCATCACACTCTTACCTTTCTCAAGCAAACAAGACCCAGCTCTCCCAAACACTCCTATTACCATAGCTCCTTGTGCTCCAACTGATACTCATGGTAACATCTGAAAGCAAAAGCAGCAACACAGATGCACGTCAGCCAATACCTGTGACATATACCACATACTTCAGTAGTTCTCAGCTGTTTGTCTAGCAGCTTAGCAGCAAAAACACACCTTTGACAATAAAACTTTGAGACAGGACAAGTTACTGCAGTTATATTCAAACAATATGGTCATTTTAAGTGATGGGGATTGCTGTTACCAGTATTTTTATACAACTTAACAAACTACCACTTTTGTTTTTAATGAAGGGGTCGTAGTTTAATGCATAAGGTATACTGTCTAAATAGTCTAGTTTTCTTTAATGCATATCTCAGTTGAAGCCAAGATCTCAAAAAGTAGTGTACAGAACTGGAAAAGATGTGACAAAGTAGCGAAGTCAGACAGTCCCAACTGCAAGCCATTAGCTATACAACTGCATATTGTAGACAAATTTCACAAAAAGAACTCCATAAGCTTACAATGCATTCAACACACAATTCTAGGAAACCATAGAGCCATTTTCGGCAAACCTCTTGTATACTTTTGTATTGGGTCTGTCTGAGCCCACAGCAGTCCTCGCAATGCTGTGTCTTGGAAAGGTGTTGATAACACACAAATGTTTTGACTACAGCTGGGCACACTGCCCCTTCCTCCTAACTGAGGATGAGATTCTGGAAGGGCACACGAGCAGGCCAGCTGACCCAGACTGACCAAAGGGATATTCCATACCATATGACGTCAGTTCAGATATAAAAGCTGAGGAAGGGAGCAAGGACGGGGGGCATTCATTGTTCTTCCCAAGACGTGTAGGGCCCTACTTCCCTGGATGTGGATACTTCTGCGGATGGGGAAGTAGAGATTAGTTCTTTTGCTTTGCTTCTGCGCGGGCTTTTGCTTTGCTTCATTTGTGCTATATTAAACTGCCTTATTCCAAACCACCCTTTGTATATCATCTTATTATCAGGACTGAGCGACCATTCGGGCCCCTGGCACCCAGCCAGGGTAAAACCCGTTACAACTTTAAATAGTGAACCTATGGTATTACAGTCGGGTCTCCTATATCTTAATTGGGTGCCACAAAGCCCTACTTCCGCGTTCAATGGCAGCTCATTAATATGCAAATATGCCCTGCACCCTCAGATGGCTTCCCAGCGCTGTTTTGCTACTGTGTTGCTGTATATCGATTGCCGCAATGGCTGTGCTGGGGGGGTGGGGAAGCAGCAGAGCTGCCGCAGCCGGGGCAGGGTAAGTGGAGCCACTGCAGCCAGGACGGGGCAAGCCGAGTGGCAGGGCTGCTGCAGCTGCCGGGACGAGGCAAGCAGAGGAGCCAAACCACCACTGCCACCACTGCCGGGACAAGGCAATCGGAGTGGCAGGGCTGCCACGGCCAGGACGGGGCAGGTGGAGTGGCAGGGCCGCTGCAACTGGGATGAGGCAAGCGGAGCGGCAGGGCCGCTGCAGCCAGAACGGGGCAAGCAGAGCAGCAGAGCCGCTGCTGCGGCCAGGACGCGGCAAGCAGAGCAGCCGAGCCCCACCACGGCTATCCGAGTTGATTTGCATATTCATGACTGCCTAATTGAATATTCATGCGTGCCAGGTTATGCATGCACAGTTGCAAAAAGGGGCCTCCTTAATCGCTGAAAAGTCACACTGCGAAGATGTGAAGCTGCCATCTAGGGGGTGCGAAGTGGAAGAGGGTTGACTGTAATACAAGACTGACAACATGGAGTTAGACATCTAGCCAGTAACCTAGGCCAACAAGCATGCTAATGATAGTTATAATAAGATGTGAAGCCGCAATATGGGGGGCGCAAAGTGCAAGAAGGCCAACTGTACAAGTGAAGGAATATGGCCACTGTCAAATGGCATAACCTTTTAAGAGATATAGAGGCAACTGTTTTATATATAATGTATCTGTGTGTCTGCCTTTGAGCATTCCCACATGCATGTGCTGTTTGTCTCTAGCAGCAAACAGACTGAAAACATGCTTGTCAAAAAAAAGTTAGAACTTCAGACACAAGCTTTACTTCCAGTTACCTTGTTTTGAACTCTCAAGCCTTCTTTAAGATCATCAGTATATTAATAACCGTAATAGCAAGTGGAAAAACAGAGACATTTCAACAGAAATACAAATGTATATGTAAAGCAGACTTTGAATGAGAATTACCTTCTGACTTGTGAGATATCCATATTTGTTTCAATGCACTATCCTTTTAAATGTCAACAGCCTCTGTGTCATCTTCAAACCAAAACAAAGCCTTCTACAGCCTCTCTACAGTAGTGAGGATCACCCACTGGACTTCTGGAAATCTACAAGAACTTCTCTTGCCTTCACAGATTTCACAGTATGAGAATACAGTTGGCTCCCGAAACAGTAGATCAAATATTAATTCTGTTTTCATAATACTTGATTTGCAAAGTTGAAGCATGACTGTGGTTGATGACGAGAACTACATCTGTGCTTCTGAAGACAGTAGAGCAAATCTGTTCCTTGAAACCTGCCTTCATATGACTTGTTTCACAATGCTTTCTGGAAAGTAACATCTGCAGTGCTTGGATGAGTAAATTTAGAACTCAAACTCTCACTACCCAAGTTTTTCCAACATAAAATGTGCCGAAGTCAGAGCAAAATTCCATGAATTCACACTAAAACAGAGACAAGACTGCCACATTTCTTCTCGTTTACACACCAGCCAAAGTTCATTTCCCCTTCTTTTTCAAGTAATAAATGTGTAAGAATAGCAGTTTGTTTCATGTGCAAAAGCCTTTCTTGTTAACGCCATAAAAACAAAGTTCCAGTTTTGCAGTGTTCATACAAAATCCTCACAGGAAATCCAAGCAGTTGGAGCAAGACAGCATTTTATTTACCAGCGCTTTCACATCCCAGACACGTCTCCCAGACGTGTTTCTTCAGTCTCAGCCTGCTAACTGTATTCTCCATTGAGACCTTCAGGCATCCTTGGAGAAGACAACCCAGTTTCCCCTCTCTTAAGGCTATGTGATAGATCTCCCATTTTGATGCCACAGCTCCTATGATAACATATAAAGCTTCAGTAGTCACAAGAATGTTGAACATAATAATCTGCAAGAGGTGTTATTCAGCCTACTGAAGGATTTTTACTGCATTTTGAAATTTGTTTCTTCAGGAAGAGCTTAGAAAAGGACAATCTTAATTAGCTTTGGTGGGTCACAAAAGCAAGGAAAAAGCCTGGCAAGACATGAGATCAATCCAAGACAGCGTAAGGTAGGCAAAGCAAGATAAAGGCATAAACTACAGGTGTTTTACAGGAAATCACCTCAGTTTCATCATATGAACTGACTGCAAAGAGAAGGCAGCTGACACATGCTCCAAAAAGGCACCACATGGGCCCCCATGTGGCTGGAAATTTCAGTAACACACATAACTGCCAGGAACTTCAAATTTCAAGCATCTGTGAGCTGTTGGTCTACATACGACAACAAGAAGTGTATCCATAAGCCAAAATTCTGCACATGTACCGCGTCTGTAACACAAGAACAATGGCATTATGAGACCAAAACATTCCTATCAGTGAGTTACTGTGTTTCTCAAAATAGGACAAACTCCTTCAGAATGAACAATTCAAAGTCACTTTCATGTCTGAGAAGACCATTCTTGCCCCTTTAGCCGTACTAATTAAGTTAGCATAGCACAACTTTCTAGCACAAACAATTCTAAACAGTAACTCCTAAGGTTAATATGTATCAAAGCATAATAAACATCAATGCATGTCAGGACACAGATATTCAACAACAGTCATACCAAGCGCACTGAACAGTATTAGAGGTATCTTCAGCTATTTCTGTCTACAGAGATCATAAAATCTTTAGCGATTATTCCAGAACTTCCTCTTAAAGAGATACAATAAATCTTAGACAACATTTCTACTCCAAATTGCATAAATTCAAGATCTTCTAAAGATCACAATTAAAAATAATCCAGGTGGCAATCATTTTGTATCTCTTTGAGGGCCAATACCCCTTATTTTGAAAATCCATAGAGCCATAATAGTCCTCCAAAGCTAGACATGGCACCTTTAAAACAAAGCCCTCTTAAAGTCTTGTACAGTGGTAGAACGATTCCTATGTCTTGCCTTCCAATGCAAAATATTTGAATGCTTCATTACTCCTCTTTGTGTCACTACTGAAGTTGAGAGGGAGAAAACACAAAAGCCTAAACCAGCAGAAATGAGAGAAACACAAAGGTAAGGAAGAACTAAGCTACAATATCTCTGGGATATCAGTCACAAACAGAAAATGCAGCATACAAAAAATAAGTGATAGGAAGTAAAACCTTAATGCAGAAATGTAATGTTATTGAATAATAAAAGAAATTGACCAACCCTTTGTTTTAAAATGCCTTAAGACTACTTTTGCCCCATCTAACTGAAAACTCAGTAACTCTAGAAAACTCCGTTCACAGATTTTTGTTGTGTATTTTTGTGTACTCTCCCTGCAATAACCTAGTTTAGCTTCAAATCCTTTCAATTCCCATTGCCTGCAATCCTCTGGCTTCCCTATTCCTTGATATCCTCCACTCTTTCCTGTGTCCCTTTCCTGTGTAAGAAAGTCTCAAGATCGCCCACCCTAATTCTCCTAGGCGAATTCAACCTCCCTGATATC
This sequence comes from Pitta sordida, assembly GCA_013390025.1. Taxonomy (NCBI): domain Eukaryota; kingdom Metazoa; phylum Chordata; class Aves; order Passeriformes; family Pittidae; genus Pitta; species Pitta sordida. The sequence goes on from WEKX01025964.1 coordinate 45,179, forward strand.
TGCTGGGAACTTCACACAGCAGAAAGGAGGCAGCCCACAAGGTTCATAGAGTGTAGTGAGGATTGCTACCTATCCCAGCTGGTTAGTGAGCCAACCAGAGGTGGGGCTTATCTTGACCTACTTTTCACAACTAGGGACAATCTGGTGGGTAATGTGGATGTTGGAGGTTGTTTGGGATGTAGCGATCATGAGACAATTAAATTTTCAATACATAGTGCAGCAAAGAGGGGGGTCACTATAACAGCTAAGCTGGATTTACGTAGGGCAGATTTTGGGTTATTCAAGGAACTGATTAGGAAAGTTCCATGGGAGGCGGTCCTTAATGACAAGGATAGCTGGGAGTACCTCAGGAATGAGATTTTCAAGGCACAGGAGCAGGCTGTCCCGGTGTGTCGTAAGGCGAGCCGGAAGGGTAGACGGCCGCCCTGGGGATGAGGAATAGGCAGAAACACTTAGTGATTTTTTTGCCTCTGTCCTTAATAGTAAAGACAGCTGCTTACATAATGAAAGGTCTCTTCAAGGGTCTCTTGATATAGTCGACAGAGATGAGTAACTACTACATTTAGATCCACATAAGTCCATGGGACCTGATGGGTTACATCCTAGAGTGTTGAGAGAGATGCCAGATGAGTTTGCTAAGCCTCCCTCAATCATCTATCAGAGGTCTTGGCTTACTGGCAAGGTGCCAGAAGATTGGAAGCTGGCCAATGTGATACCTATCCATAAGAAGGGTAGGAAAGAGGACCCAGGAAATTATAGACGTGTTAGCCTGACCTCGGTGCCAGGCAAAATTATGGAGCCAATCATCTTAAGGGAAATTATGTTGCACCTCCAGGAGGGTAAGGAGATCAGACCTAGTCAGCATGGCTTCAGGAAAGGAAGGTCCTGCCTGAC
>WEKX01025966.1:1084-11949 GCA_013390025.1 Pitta sordida
AGGGAAGTTATCCTTCCCCTGTACTTGGTGCTGGTCAGACCACATCTTGAGTACTGTGTGCAGTTCTGGGCTCCCCAGTTTAAGAAGGATGTTGAGAAGGGCGACAAGGATGGTGAATGGACTGGAGGTCAAGCCCTATGGGGAGCGGCTACGGGAACTGGGGTTGTTCAGCCTGGAGAAGAGGAGGCTCAGAGGTGACCTAATTGCTGTTTACAGCTACCTGAGGGGAGGTTGCAGTTGGGTGGGTGAGGATCTCTTCTCTCAGGCTGATGACACCAGAATGAGAGGACATGGCCTTACGCTACGCCGGGGAGGTTTAGACTGAATGTTAGGAAGAGTTTTTTCACAGAGAGAGTGATCCCTCATTGGAATAGTCTGCCCAGGGAGGTGGTGGAATCTCCATCCCTGGAGGTGTTTAAGAGTAGGCTGGATGAGGCAATTAGTGCCATGGTTTAGATAATGGGTTGGTGTTGGTTGGACTCGATGATCTCCAAGGTCTCTTCAAACCTTGTTAATACTGTGATACCGTAATTTATTTTACCTAATTTTTTCATCTAAAGATTGAAAATTGTGAAGGAAAGAAAGTTTCTTCAAGCCTGTTCCAGAAATCTGAAGTCCACTATACTATAAATCATTTATGACCCTCACCTTGCCATACAGAAAACATAGATTGATTTTAGGTGATTAACGTGACCATTATATTTAAGGTCCCTTCCAACACAGGCCATTCTATGATTAGATGATTTATATTATAGACAGAGTGGAGGTTAAAAACACCTATTTCTTTCTCTAAGGAACAGCTGGGTGAGCCTTTTAATACACTCTTTTAATCTTTCCCTTGGGTACAAAATTGCTTATTAGCTTCAAAGTCTTTCGATCATGTTGCAGTACACAGTATACTATAACATATATCAGTAAGAAAGAACAATTTCAGCTATTTTTCCAGCACAACAAACATCATTAGCTCATAATACTTAATTCAAATGTATCTCGCACCTTCAACCTGAATACATTTCACAGAATTCTCAATCAATATTACTATCATTTACATATGCATTTTCTTCTAAAATATTTTTATAAAATGTTGTCTCAAACTAATATGATTCTAAAACATAAAAAAACCCCAGTTATGTTTCTGTGTTGAGTGATTGTCTAGGAGAATCTTGTCCTATGAAACATGTGCTGTCATTGTGATTATGCAGAATTACTTCCAACCACGGTTATCGATGAAATTGTAAGAAAACATGCACTTAATATTAGTCAAAAAGGAGAAATAAAATTAAATATGAAGCTTTTATGGTAAGTTAAAAGTTCCAGCAAGTATATGGCAAAAGTAATGTAAGTTTTTTATTTTCTTCCTGTGAGGATCTCTTTTATGGTACTTCATTGACATAATTGAAGGCTCAGTTAACTCAAAAGGTTTTCCTTGAACTATCACCATGTAAACACCTTCACCACAACTTGGGTTAATATTCTTTATTTTAAAAATTCTGACATCGTTGAAGAAATTACTGTTCTTTGCTAGAAGAAAAATCCTGACATCCACATGGTAAATATTAAAATACTTTTTTCAAAAGACTGCATTATTACAGAATCGTAGAATATTCTGAGCTGGAAGAGACCCACAAGGATCATCGAGTCCAGCTACCAAGCGAACACCCATCCAGGGATCGAACACAAACCTGGAGCCATGGCACCATGCTCTGTCCATCCGAACCTCCCGTTGTCACTGAGTTCCTCATCCAGTCTTTTCTTAAACACCTCCAGGGATGGTGACTCCACCACCCTTCTGGGCAGAGCATTCCACTGAGGGACCACTCTCTCTGTGAAAAAGGTCTTCCTAACACCCAGTCTAAACCTCCCCTGGTGTAGCTTAAAGCCATGTTGTCTTGTATTGGTGGTAGTAGCCTGAGAGAAGACATTCACACCCACCCAACCACAACCTCCCTTCAGGCAGTTGTAAACAGCAATGAGGTCACCTCTGAGTCTCCTCCAGGCTGAACAACCCCAGCTCCTGCAGTAGCTCCCCATAGGGCTTGTTCCCCAGTGTCTTCACCCTCCTTGTGTCATGGTTTCTTACGGCGCTGAAATGGACAACATATAGAAAAGGACAAAAACACTTTTGTTTTTAATTTTTCTCTGTCTCCCTCTCTCTCCCTGCTTGTTTGTTTTACACTTTCTGGTGCAGAATGAATACCCTGGGACAGGGTAGCAAACCACTCCCCTTGAAAGGAAGGGGGTGGAGGAGGGGGTTGGAGCTGTGGGGCTTACAGGGTTTGGGAGGGGGGAAAGACTCTTTCTGGTGCTCAGAGTAGGAACAAAATCAGTTGCAGCAGAAGCTTCTGGATGCCAGCAGCCTTGCAAACAGGTTTTTTTCTCCCTCACCCTCCTTCCCTCTCCCTCCCGGGGGTCTTGCCTGCGTGGCCGAGTGAGTCCCTGTGCCCCACTGGTTTCCTTCCCCCACTTCGCCCAGGCCCCGTTTCTCATTTCCCCCTCCCTAACTGCAAGAGCACACCATTTTTCACCCCTCACCCTCCTCCCCCCCTTGGTGTCCGCATGGTTTTTTGCTTTCTCTCTCTTTTTTGCTTCCAGTGCCTTTCTCTCCCTGGCTGGCTCTGGCCCCGGGAAAAAGCCACAATTTTGCACATGTTTGAGCCTTTGTTCTNCTGGGCACACTGTTGGCTCATATTAAGTTTTCTGTCAACCATTACTCCTAAATCCCTCTCTATTTCACCACTCTCTAGCCACTTATACCCCAGTCGATATCAATGCATGGGATTGTTGTGTCCAAAGTGAAGAACCCGGCACTTGGACTTGTTAAATCTCATATTTTTGGAGTCTGCCCATTTCTCTAGCCTGTCAAGGTCCCTCTGAAGGCCCCTCCTACCCTCTGGCAGTTCAACATTTGCCCCCAGCTTGGTATCATCTGCAAACTTGCTAATGATGGACTCAATTCCCCCATCCATTTAATCAGTAAAGATATTAAACAGTGCCAGGCCAAGCACTGATCCTTGTGGGACTCCACTAGTGACCATCTGGCAGCTGGATGTGGCACCATTTACCCCCACTCTCTTAGCTTGTCTATACAACCAGTTACTAATCCTTTCAAACTGAAAGATGCTATACTGGAATGCAGGAGAATCCTCAGGTTGAGGCATCAGAAGCAGTGATAAGTACACATCTCTAGCAAAATCTTGGATGTATTGGTTTCTGGTAACAGTGAAAATCATATTATTTGCAGTACTATCTATCAGTATGTGACAGCAGTTTGTATTTTCTGTGGATTTAAATAGTGATGGAAATAGCTGATGGAAAGTTTTCTGAATGGGAAGGAATTGCCTTAAATGTGTCTAAACTGGCTTTGCCTTTCACACAAGAACAATAAATGCTTACATTTTCAACTTCTCCACACACAGATCCCACATAAAGACCCAAAAAATCTTAAAGTCAAGGAGATGTTTTCAGCTCCCTGAAACAAAGTTTAACCTTTGGCTTGGTAATTACCACAGCAGACATCTGTAATGTATACACATGAAAATCATAGTACACAAAAAGCATGGAAAAAATAAAATAGGGATAATATAATTCTGGGAAAGCACTTGAAGAAGTACATGTGGTTATAATTTCTTCTTTTTTTTCTTTTTTTCTTGCATGTTGAAAACCTTTGTGTTGAATGTCTGTTCTTTTGTACAGGAGGACTACTTTTTTTTTGTTATAAGTATGTCTTTACCTCTTACTCTTGTGGTAAGGATTTGTATATTATGCTGTCTCCTGAAGATTATTATTATTGATAATATTTTTAACATTTTAGAAATGTGAAAGATATTAAAAGTATACAATATAACTTTTGAGGCTGTAGCTAATTCTTTATCTGTCCTACACGAAAACTACAGTTATTTGTGTAATAGGATTTCTCACGATCCAGCTGAGTTAGTGTTGAAATTGGTTAAGTGTCATTTTACTGTGTTAGGCTTAACCTTGGTATGTAAAGTTAATTTGTAACAGCTAAAACACATAGTCTTCTAATCCTCTCAATTCAGCCATTCAATCTCTCCCCCAGACTCATACTCTTTGCTGCAGGGTAATTAATCCTTATCATGGATTTTTAAAAGGTCAGTTTATGAAGTCAGATAAAGAAAAAGTCATTGAAGTGTGTTTGTTTTCCTCTTTCTTTTAACATTAGTAAAAAGAACAGCTATTGTTTTAGAATTGCACGTACATTTAGCTAATTTCCACAATTGCATCAAAGACATTCCATTCTCTAATTACAGAAGTCTTCAAAGAAAAATACCAGAGGGAAAAATCCCTATCTTTCAGTTATCATTGAATTTCTCATGGTAGTAAAAGTTTTAAGTATAATATGACGGCAAAACCTACAAGTGTAAATATTGAAACACAGAAGTAATATATGGTCCTTTTGCCCCTTAGTATTTGGATGATAAAAATCTAAAACATTCCCCAATATCCTGATATCCCACTTATTTTTTTTTTATTCCTTTCCTTTCTGGACTTAAAATTTCTTTTCCAACCTAAATATTTTTTTATTCTATGCTTGAATTATTTTTAAAAGAGAAGAATATTTTCTTCTGACACTGATTATCTGTTACTTGTTCAAGGTTTCAGGAGTGAAATATTTCTTTCAAAACTAATAATAAGGTACATAAGTGCAATGAAGAGAGATGGGCCATGAAGGGAGATTACACCATCTTTTAGTTTGATGTAATAAAGTCGACATTGTGAAAAAAATAAAGTTTAAATTGTATGCCGTGAAGATGCATTCTACTTAAAAAAAAAGAAATGTAGTTACTGTTTATGACTCTCGCAAAAGACCATATTTTAAATAATCAAATATTTAAACTGAAAACTCAAATTTAATCTAAATCCAAACCATTTTGCCTTGTAGTCTCCATCTCCACTAACAATCAGACTTTACCAGTACACAAAATAAAATAACAGAAAAAAACCCCACCTAAACCCAAATCTGGAAAGAAAAGAAAAAATTCCTGAACAAACAGAAAACAGCCCTTCCCCCTCCTTCCCCAAAACAACCCAACCCAACCTAATAAAACAAAAAAAAAAGGAAAACTGATTTTTGAATCAGTAAAGCTGCATTTATTCTGGTGGAACTACAACTATATAAAAAATGGAGAAGAGTACTGTTTCTTATATAAAAGAGAAGATGATGATATGGTTCTATGATTATGAGACAAAACAGTTTGTAGAACAAGCTTATTGACATTGAAGATATATTTAGAGATATATTTATACAGAGAGGAATGATTGGATGAAAAGCATTCTATCATATATAAAAATGCACAAAATTTTATATAATGACATTCTCCTGAAATAGTATTAAAGTCAATTTAGCTCAATACTCAGATTTAGTAATTATGTAATGGGTCAACAATGACCACAGATGAAGTGGATCAAATAATACAGTCATTCTCTTAGTTGCTTTATGCATATATGGTTTCAATATTTTAGCCTTTGTAAATATGTGGTAGGAATATCAGGAGAGTTTATTGAAACACAATGCAAAATATGCATTTCTGGCTGGTATAGTAGGAAAAAAAACCCAATCTCAAGCCCCTTCTTTCTCCCCTCCTCTAAAAAAACCCCAACCCAAACCTTCACAATTCCAACTCCCCAATAATTTATTTCTTTGATATATGGGAAGTGATTAAACTCTCCTTTATTACTAGAGTGCAAACTTCCCTTACATTTATTTACTCTCATGGACCCTGCCTTGTATAATGTAGTTGCAAGAAATAGTGTTATAGAAATGCATAATCTTCTTCAGAAATGGTCATCAATATTTTGTTTTAATTAGTTGCGGATCTATTCTTTTCCCCATTCACTTGAAACAGAAAACACTACTTTCTGTTGTGGAAGGCTAGCACAAGTCTAGCTGGCCTAAATATAATTAATGAGCACTGAAGTGAAGAAGGCATTAAAGATGAAACTTGTTGATGACAAAAAACATTTGTTGCAAATTAATAATATTCTGTTGATTGGATCATTGATGCTATTCCCAAGATGTGAGCAAGGCAATTTGCAGGAAAATTAATACTTCTTTGTTTCCACTCTAAAATAGCAGTATGTCTTGACATCACAAAAAACCCAGGTTGATATGCCACATAGGTAATTTAGTTGCAGCTCCATTCCTATGAATCACAGCCAAGTAATTAATCTTTTACCTAGGAGACAACACTAGTGATATTATTAAAATGTGGGAAAAATAATATTTTTATATAAGGAAAAGAAAGTGCCTGGTTTAGGGAGAATTTGTACTTTGCACAAATATGGAGAAATTGAATTTTATATCAATGTATCAAATGTCCAATTGATGGATATTACTACCATAGAACACTTTCACAGATTGAGGAACTGAACCTCTATAAATGCATAAAAAACTTATGCATTGCAACAGTAAAATTTGTAGAAAGTTTTCTACTTTGTATGCAGCATGTACTGTTTTTATTTTAATTGGTTTTTCATGGATTTCAAGACACATTCTAGAGATAAGAGTGCATCTGTTTTCCCCAAGACACACATTATTCTGATTAAATATTTGAAATTAAGATGGAGTGATTTCGTGGTTAGTTTTGATTATGCTGGCTGGCTGAATGAAAAAAAATTGTCAATCTCTTATAAATGTTTCAAAAATCTGAAGTAGCATGACTTTGTGATTAAAATTTTTTAATTAGCATATCCTGGAATACTAGGAATTAACCAAAGAACAGAATTACCCTGAGAATTAACTGAAAATTTTGCACTCTGAAAGTGGGGTTTTTTATCTGTGCTCAATTTTTTTTAATTGAATCATTATGATGCCAAAGTCATTAATTCTATCCCTACAAGTGAGGTAAATTTTCTTGTTAATTGACAATGTATATTTACCTCTAAAAAAGGAGATTTTATTCTCTACAGCCTCTCTGCCTGAGAAGTTTGTTTAAAAAACAGCTATTTTCTACTACCAGATCTATTAGCAAATCCAAAGCAGAAAATACTCAAACTCTGGTACTTTCAAAAATAGATTCATAGAATAATTTGTGTTGGAAGGGACATTTAAAGGTCATTTAGTCCAACCTCCCTGAAATTTGTTCAGAGCCCAGTCCAATCTGACCTTGAATGTTTCCAGGTTTGGGACATCCATAGTTTCTCTGGGCAACCATTTCACCATTCTCATTGCAAAAAACCCCAAATTTCCTTATATCTAGTTTGATTCTACCCTCTTTTAGTTTAGAGCCACTACTCCTTGCCCTTTCAAAACAGACCCTCCCTAAAAATCTCTCCCCATCTTTCTTGCAAATTCCCCACTAAGTATTGAAAGGCTGCTATAAGGTCTGCCCAGAGCCTTTTCTTCTCCAGGCTGAACAGTTAGAACTCTCTCAGCTTGCCTTCATAAGAGAAGTGCTTCAGTCCTCTTACCATTTTTATACCCCTCCTCTGCACTTCCTCCAACAGGCCAATGTCTTTCCTGTGCTGAGGACTCCAGAGCTGGATGGAGTACTCCAGGAAGGTTTCATGAGAGTGGAGCAGAGGGGCAGAATCACCTGCCTCAATCTGCTGACCACATGGAGTTAGAAAAAAAATGTTATTATACCTATTAGAGAAATCAATATAAAAAAGAGATTACTGACTTTTCCATTGAGCAGTGCTAGAACCCCCTGTCCCAGTTTGGGTTTTTTTCCTCCGGCAGTGAGGGGGTTAGCAGCTCCTGCCTGGGCCTCCGTCACTGCCATGGAAATCAAGGTCGTACAGATAGAGACGTCTCTGTGAATACCATATTTGAGAAAGGAAAAAAAATCTTAGTAACAGAAAGTAGATGGCTACGTCAGGGCATGTGTAAGAAGCTGAAAGCTATGACGGCCCCCAGGCCTACCAGAGAAGGGGTTGAAAGGACTCCAGGTATCTCGCTGCTGCTCGTAGAATGGACCATAGTGAGCAGACTGTCTGCCTGCGGGCCTATGGAATGGAGACAGAGGGGCCAGCGATGCAGAATCCATCTGAGGCCACAACTGAAGCTGCAGAATCATGTTGCAAAAGCTGCAGATATTTTGAGAGCCCAGAAACACGGAGCCAGAGCTGAGCTCGGCAGACATCCTTTGGACAGGTGTTTTGTGACAGAACTGCATTGTGGTAGGATCTGATCTATGTACTTTGGGGTGGGGTCATAATGAAGCAGCAAAGCCAGTACTTAAAAAAACTGCATCCTGTGCTATGACTTTCAGGCAACAGAGAATGGAGGAGCTGTTGTCCCTGGGTCGAGATCTCATGTGGGAAAGGGTCATGAAAGACTTTTCCTCTCACGACGGAAAGAGAGAGAGAGAGACAGAGAGACAGAGAGAGAGAGAGAGAGGATTTTATGGAAGTGCAGAGAGACGATTCCTACCCTGAACCTGGTCAGAAATACCAGCAAGCCTGGTTTTACCCCTATCCGTGTTCCATCTTTTTTTCTCCTGGAAGAAAAAAAGGAATATGAGATCTGTTGTAAGAGAAGGAGGGGTGGAGGGAAAAGGTTGCCTTTAAAATGATGCTTCTCACATTAAGCTCTGATCTTGTTAGTTAATAATAAATACTTTATATTTCTCACTTGTAGCTTGCCTTGTTTTGCCTGTGATAAGTTTTTTTCCATTTTTTTTTCTCCAGGAGAGGTTGTGGGTGAATCTCTGGCATCCAGCCAGGGTNAGAACTTTATGGAAGGGCAGAGAGATGGTTCCTACCCTGGATCTGGTCAGAAATACCAACCTGCCTGGTTTACCCCTACCCTATGTTCCCCCTTTGTCTCCTGATGAAAAAGGGAATATTACATCTGTTGTAAGAGAAGGAGGGGTGCGGGAGAAAGGTTGCCTTCTAAATGATGCTTCCCTTGCAGTTCTGATCTTGTTAATTAGATAATAAATTCTTTATGTTCTTTACTTATAGTTTTGCCTTGTTTTTGCCTGTGACCAGGTTTATTCTCCAGTTTCTCTCCTTCAGGAGAAGTTGGGGTGGGTCTCTGGCATCCAGCCAGGGTCAAACCACGACACACCCCCATATTCGAAAACAGGAAATTTGATGTTTTCCAAATATTATTCTTATATTGAGCACATGTTTTACTGTCCTTATCAAAATCTAAAAAATATTGACCACATGAAAAAGTGATAGGAGTTTGCTGAAGGGTTCTTAGACTTTCACATCAAAAATCTCCAAATAGTGCAAAGAGGTGAGCTGGATTTTTTCTGACTATTCCCAGAGGCTTCAAGAACATAGCTGTAATAGGTTTTACCCTGGCTAGAAGCCAGGGGCCTGAACAGTTGCTCTGTCCCAAATAATAAGATGATACACAAAGGGTGGGTTGGAAATAAGCAGTTTAATACATGTAAAAATAAAGCAAAGCAAAAGTGTGTTGAGAAGCAAAGCAAAAGAACTAATCTCTATTTCCCATCAGCAGAGGTACCAATTTACATCTAGGGAGGGCTCCTACTGTTTAGAAAGTTTTTAGACTGTTTAGAAAGCAGTCATCAAAAACAATGGATGCCCTTATCTTCCTGCTTCCTTACTCAGCTTTTATATCTGAGCTGACAGCATATGGTATGGAATATCCCTTTGGCCAATCTGGGTCAGCTGGCCTGCTCAGTTCCCCTCCCAGAATATCATCCTCAGCTGGGGAGAAGGGACATTAGTGTGATGTGTGCCTGGTTGTAGTCAAAACACTAGTGTATTATCAACACCCTTCTAAAGCGCAGCATTGCAAAGGCTGCTGTGGGTTCAGACAGACCCAATACAATAGCATAAAAATATGTAAAACCAAACCAGATTTAAATACAGAGAAAAGAGCAGCCAACATTGAAATAAGGTATGTAGAACACAGGCTGAATGAGGATCTGGAATAGGTGATCAAGCACAGAAAGATGGGGGGAAATGCTTGGAAATATGGTAATATGGTCCATTGTTCTATTAGCAGGTGATCATATTTAAAAATAGATAAATTTTCTTCTCATTTGTTAAAATTCTTCCATGCTGCTTTGAATGATATTGTTATTACAGTAAACTCTCAGTACTTTTTGGTTCATATGTTGCAGTTTCTGTACATTACGGTTTCCCTGCCCGGAAAGATGATCCCATTCTTCGTAGCATTTTTGCGTCTGAGCATGCGCAGAGTGTCTGCCGCTGCCAAAGGGCAGAACTGGCACTCCCCATGGGGTGGAACAGGCATGCCCTGCAGGCCAGGGGAGCAGCGCCTCTCACTCAAATGGAGACTGCCCAGAGTTCGCTCCCTTATGAGTGTTGTTGAGGTTACATTGTGGGGAAGATTTATAACATGGTGTCAACATTTTATTATAGCTTACTATTAGGCAAGGTCCCGCTCCATACTGGGAGCCTACAGCACTGCCGTGCCATGCATAAAAGCTGGCTGGCTGAGCCACTCCCACACACCTCTCGAACTTGGGGTCAGGACCTCACCTCCCCACACACCTCTCGAGATCAGGGCTGGGGCCATGCTATCCCCACACACCTCCTGAGTTCTTCGGGGCTGAGGAAAGTGGGGAGATATGTGTGGCTTATTTGCATATTCATGAGCCATCTATCTTTGCAGAACAGGGGCTTCCTGGCGTGTGAGAAGACACAAAACTCCATGAGTTCAAACTTTTCTTAAACACCCCTAGGGACGGTGACTCCATCACCTCCTTGGGCAGCCCATTCCAATGAGAGATCACCCTCTCTGTGAAAAAGTTCCACCTAATGTCAAGTCTAAATCTCCCCTGACGAAGCTTAAGACTATGTCCTCTCATTCTATCCCTGGTAGCTGGAGAGAAGAGACCAACCCCCAGCTGGCTACAACTCCCTTTCAGGAAGTTGTAGAGAGCGATAAGGTCTCC